>JAPDNY010000001.1:145788-200050 GCA_029375565.1 Gekko gecko | reverse complement strand
GGAGAACAGAATACTAACTTAGATGGATCGGTGGGCTGATTTAGTATAAACCAGCTTCATGTGTCCATGTGATTGTAGTTTTCAGCTGCCTGAGTCTCAGATGTAGGGTGATGTAGGGTGCTGCCCTGTGGTCTAGAGATGGACAGGCAGCATGCCCCCTGCATCAGCAGCTGTCTGCAACCCTCCCATCATGTTCTCATCATAATCATCATTCATCATCCTCTTCAAGCAAGAGTAAGTCCTCCTGTTACCATGCGGTTGGACTGTAACATTATTGAGGGGAGCAGAGAGAGAAAGGATGATGGATGTGGGAATAGTCAAACTTATGGTGTTCAAAGGTATCAGTCAGATGTGAGCCAATGACTTGGTCTGTTTGGTTCACAATAAACAGCAGCAAATGCCTGCCAAACTGGTTTGTATCAGAGTTTCCAAAAACTGTGCATGCACAGGAACACTGCTGATTCAAAGTAATCGGCAGCTTTTAGCATCCCTAAGGGCTACTTAGATGAACACCAAAGGGTAGGATTTCATTGACACAGAGTGTTTATTGATGGCTGACTTGTATGATTTGTGAATGATCTAATCAACTATTTACGCAATTGCATGGGAACAGAACAATTATGCAGCAAGGATAGGAAGTACTACAGCTCAACTGGGTTGTGTGAGAATGTGCGTAAAAAAGATTATTGTGTTGTACTGCATAGTTTGAGAGGAATACAGTGAAACAACCTGCCCAACACCCACAAACACATCAACGAACTATCAGCCACAATATAAATTTCCTTATATATAATTGAGTAGTGGGGTGGAACTTTATGAACATTCCTCACGCTCCTAAATCATTTGGCTCCATGATGTGTCACTCAGAAGCTGTCTCTATCAGCTGGCTGCATTGTCTGAGTCCTGCCCGCAGTGAATTCCATCAGCCATTGGCCCATCAACCGCCACTCAAGAGTACTCATGTGCCATTGGCTGGGGGCTGGGTCTGCTCCTCTTCTCCACCCACTCCCACTTCAGCTACTGTTCCCTGTTAGAATACACTCTCTCTCCTAATGAAGACACATCTCCTGCTTGGCTCTTCTGTGGAACTAACTTTTCCCTCAGTGGCTGTTGGTAGGCAACCAAGCTTGGTTCTGTCAGTAAAAGGGCAAAGGAAAGAAACCCTTTCCATGCCTTTGTGAGGAACTCATTGGGGCCAGACCTGACTATGGTTGCCAACTCAAGGTTGGGAAATTCCTGTGGAGTCCTTCCACCTCCTACACTGTCCTCAACATGATCCACTCCCCAAATCTCCAGATATTTACCTACTCAGAACTGGAAAACCTGCTTTCCCCTCAGTGCCTGTTGCTAGGCAACCAAACTTGGTTCTGTCAGTAAAAGGCCGTTTCCACACCTATGTTGGCCTTTGGGAGAAAATTCATAGGGGCCAGTCCTGACTAGGGTTGCCAGCTCCAGGTAGGGATGTATTCTGGTAGAGTCTATGGAAGCCAGAGTTTGGGGAAGGGAGAGGCCTCAGCTGAACAGATTGCCATAGAACCCAACTTCCAAAGCAGTAATTTCCTCCGGGGTGGGTGGGAGAGATGGAACAGTGTGTATATTCAAGCATCCCTACTGGTGTAGAGTAGTCACTGAGTATTTGGTCTTAGAGTGGAGGCATTTGGCTAGGATAAAGATGGCACACTGAAATAATTAGCATTTCATTTTGGATGTTCAGTTAACTGTACTCGGCAAGATAACAAGTTGGGTAAGAATAATAAAGGTGTTGGGAGTCCCATCCTTGAATTTTACCCAGGGCCCCGGAAACACTAAAGCCATCCCTGGGGCATCCACTTCTGGATAGAGTTCCCAACCATGTGCCAACAACCCCTGGGAGCTTGGGGGGGGGGCATGGGGAAGGCACATCACTGGCATGGCAACAACATTTAAGGGTATCACCAGGGAATTATATCACTGTATCAGTAACACTCTAGGATTTTCATAGCATAGAGACTGGGGAAATTCATAAAGTGTCATGGACACAGCAGTGAGAACTGATATCCCCATTTCTGTGCTATCATTCACCCTCCCATTCCCCCCACCCCGGTCAGTCAATAACCCAAGTGTGGATGAGAGTGAGGAGGGGAAGTGTCTGCCACAGACAAGCAAATGAAGACAAAACAAGGGGGAAACACAGTGTACCAATTATCAAAAAACAAATGAAGACAGCGAATGCAATTAAGTCTTATGTCAATGCCTTTAAATAAACATGTTGAAATACCAAATGAGTGTCTATTCTTAATATATATTAAATCAACGTTTTCTCAGAACAATGCCAAAACTATTTAATACAAAGTCAAAAGCTCCAAGCCAGAGTTACAACGTAAGACATAAAGTTCCCAAACTCTCAACATGCAACCATCGTGAGCTATATATCAAGGTTACAAAGTAACAATGCCAGTTCTGAAGTTCTCAATATGATATGACAGATTTGTATAACAGATCAGCAATTGGAAGTTAGGCAGCGACATGTATCCCTAGGCATGTAAATATGTCTCTGCCCTCTTTTTCAAAGCTGCATCTTCCCTTCTGTTGTGGAGATCAAAAATCAAGTCGGAATCGATGCTCTAAGAAATCTCTGTCAACCAGTAGCCTCCTGGCTATCAAGCGCTTCAGGGCAGCATAAGAAGTCCTCCTAAGAGTGAGGACGGAAGTTGCCTCTCGTGGACAAGCAAATGGCAGCCCTACTTCTAGAACCTGTGACGTGACAATCAATAAAAGACAGACTGATTGGGAATGCTCAGGGTGCCTTCTCCCTTTTAGGAAATAGAGCCTGATCCTTCATATCTGTGACTGGAAGGAAGGCAAAATGCATCCAATTGTAAAACTGGTGGCCCTTGGAAGTGATAACAATGGCAGACCACCCACAGATTGAGGAGGTGTTTCTACATCCTCAGTGGGTTCCCCCATTTTATACAAAAACATGACTTTGTAAATTAATCAAAGAGGGAACACCCCCAGGGTGCCCCCATGGTGTCTAATCCTGCTTCAGGAGGAAGATTGCCAATTTATCTCCCAGCTCACTCTACTGCTTGAATGATCTGAGGGAGGAAAATGGATGGAGTTGTGATGGTGAAATATTTTGGTCCCAAATGAGGTGTTCTTATTCCAATAGCCACACTGAGACATGAAAAAAATGCCTAAGGCTGCGATCATACGCGCCTTTAGATCCGGCATAGCCGTGAATGCCTGATGGATCTAGAGGGCGTGATCAGACAGTGACATCTGGGAAATGTCCCACAGTTGTTGGCAACCCATGCTGCTCCACCATGGAAGTGGAGTTAAAAGACACTGGGGAAAGTCCAGCTGTACCTGGTTCCAACGGGCCATGGACAGACTTCCCCGTGTCTGATCGCTGAAGTACGTTCTCATGCCATCGGGATAGTCTGATCATTCCATCCCTACTCAGGGCTGTTTCCCCCCGCTGCAGATAATTGCCTACTCCATGAGGAGCCCTCAGTGTGGAGGCGTGATTCCTCGTTTATGCGCATGGGAAACAAGCGGCAAAAAAAAAAAAGACTCACCCGGTGGCGTCTGATCACACAGTGACAGGCTGAGCCCACAGCACAAAGGGACGTGTGATCTTGCAACTGTGCATCAAATTCCTCTGGAGGAAATAACCTAACTTCCCCTCCACTCCAACTGGCGCATGTGACCAGAGCCTAAGACAACTTTATTGTGTCGTGGGCAAAGAATTCTTTCTAACTACAATTTTTTTAAAAAAACAAACAAACAAACACATTCTTCTGCCTTCTTCTTCATAATACTTTGTGTTTATACTCCCATCTTTACATCACTTCCATTTCACCAGTTACAGAGCATGGAAACTGAGTACATCCGCTTCATTTGCAGAAGTTTGCTAGCACAGCTAGTGCTGCTAAGAATATTTTCCATGTCTAAGAATATTTTCAGTATTCTTGGGGTCTTTATCTACTGATAAGAGCCGTCTGAATAGCTTCCAGCTATTCCGCCACCTCCTGGGGTACAAAAGTTTATTCATAAGCATGCAGAGCAAGGAGCACTATAAAATGGTGTTAGTCATTGTAAGTAAGAACATAAGAACATAAGAGAAGCCAATGTTGAATCAGGCCAATGGCCCATCTAGTCCAACACTTGGTCACACAGTGGCCAAGAATACCACGTGCCATCAGGAAGTCCAGCAGTGGGGCCAGGACACTAGAAGCCCTCCCACTGCTGCCCCCTCCAGCACCAAGAATAGAGTGCATCACCTGCCCCAGACTGAGAGTTCCCATCTATACCCTGAGGCTAATAGCCACTGATGGACTTCTGCTTCATATGTTTATCTAATTCCCTCTTGAATGATATTGTTCCTTCAGTTGATCAACATTTTGTCTGTGTTTCATCTGATATTGTTCCTTCAGTAGATCAACATTTTGTCTGTGTTTCACCAGGAAGTGACATCACAATGCTCTAGGAAGCCCTTGAAGCTCTATGGTTTTATCATCGAGTTTTGGGGATTCCTGGAATATCATGACGTCACTTCTGAGTGAAACCTAGGCCAAGTTCAGGCTGGCAGTTTGCCCCAAGATAGGCAAGTTTCAGCAACATTTCACAAGTGGATGAAAGGGTCTGTTCACACAGGCACATCTGTCCAGCATTCCCCAGCCGTACTCAGCCTGTCTTGTAACGCTTCCCTCCCGAGTTTAAAAGATACCTGGTAAAAGTGGTATCAAACTCTGGAAAGCGTGTCTATCCCACATATATCCCGCACGAACACAGTGTGAATGCTAAAATCCGCTATTTTGTGCATGTGAGGGAGCATTCACACTATTGGCTCACATTTTGCACTTATGCTCATGTGAGGGAGCATTCACACTGTTGGCTCGAAGACGCAGCTGTAAGGTACGGCTTTCTTTTTTGCTAATCTGGAGATATGTGCTTATGCGCATCATGCGCATAAGCACATATCTCCAGATTAGCAAAAGAAAGCCGCACCTTACAGCTGCATCTTCGAGCCAACAGTGTGAATGCTCCCTCACACCTCCTCCCTCCAGCATCAGTCGGCACAGTGTGACCGGGAAAACCCAGAACAGTTTGTTCCAGGGCACTTTTTTGCCACGACTCGCTCCGACTTCAAACTGCCAGTCTGAACTCGGCCCTAGTATTGACTTCACAATATCAATTGATGCTTCTCCTGGCCATGCTGCATCCTAAAAGCTTCCTGGGGTTGACGATAGAAGCCTGGTAATCCTACTCAGGAGTCAAACAGTTGAGGGTCAGTGGCAAAGAGATAGAGGGGATCATGGCCTGCTCAAGTCCCTTTTGTTGTTGTTGTAAGAGTTTATAAAGAAATTATGTAGGTTGAAAATTGAATGAGTAGATTTCCAAACGTTCTGTCCCCCTCCACCAACCCTGCAACTCCTTGAGGGGCCCAACTTTTTTCTAATAGGATGATCAGTTGCACGATATGAAGGCAGTCAGTCTCCATATTCAAGAATTTACAACCCTTTGTTTGTAGCTTTAGTATGTAACTTAAAAAGACAACATCTTTTAATAAAACAGCCTGATGAAGACCAAGCACATCCATTACTCAAGTAGGACTTGAGAGCCAGTTTGATGTAGTGGTTAAGTGCTCAGACTCTAACCTGGGAGAGCCGGCTTTGATTCCCCACTCCTCCACTTGACCCTGCTGGATGACCTTGGGCAAGCCATAGTTCTGACAAGAGCTGACCTTGAAAAAGAGCAGTTTCTGTCAGAGCTCTCCCAGCCCCACCTACCTCACAGGGTGTCTGTTGTGGGGAGGGGAAGGGAAAGGAGTTTGTAAGCCACTCTGAGACTCCCTTGGGTAGTGAAGGGCAGGGTATAAATCCAATCTCCTCCTCCTCCTCCTCCTCCTCCTCCTCCTCCTCCTCCTCCTCCTCCTCCTCCTCCTCTTCTTCTTCTTCTTCTTCTTCTTCTTCTTCTTCTTCTTCTTCTTCTTCTTCTTCTTCTTCTTCTTCTTCTTCGAGCAACTGGAAATTAGTTCTGTTTGGTGTGTATGAATGCGGGTAGGTGACAACACAAAACCTGATGGGGATTTTGGCATGTTCAGGCCCCCAATATTTTTCTCCCGATGCAGTAGAATTGGGTTGGGCATTTCCCAGTCATTTCCCCCCTGATTCCTAGCAAGCTCTTAATGGTAAGAGGGTTTTTTTGTTTTTGTTTTTTTGCTGTCAAGTTACAGCTGACTTATGGTGACCCCCATAGGAGTTTATGGGCAAGAGACATTCAGAGGTGGTTTGCCATTGCCTGCCTCTGCGTCACCCCCCTGGTATTCCTTGCTGGTCTCCCATCCCAATACTAATCAGGGCTGACCCTGCTTAGCTTCTGTGATCTGATGAGACTGGGCTAGTCTGAGCTATCCAGGTCAGGAAATGATAAGAGTAGCAACAGTGAAAAAAACAATAATTATCCCTAGTTAAAATGATTCATCTACATCGTCGCAGTGTTCTGTACTGTAATTCCATCAGATACTATCTGTGTCTAGTACATTGTTAGCCTGCCTTTCCTCTGAGGAGCTCAGAGAGACATACTTGGGTCTTCTTTCCCCATCCTTTCCTGGTGAGGCTGAGATAACGTGACAGATCCCATATTACCTCTCTTCAGGCCCACAGCCAGGATTTTTTTATTCAGGGGGCCTTTAAAGAAGTCGGGGGGCACCCCATACCCCCCCCCCAAGGGAGCACCACAAATAAAATAAAAAGTTTTATTTATATTTATTTATTTGTTTGTTTATTTTTCACATTTATATCCCGCCCTCCCCGTAAGCTCGGAATTGGAAGTTGTGGGGGGCGCTGGGCTGGATGGGAAGTCAGAGGGCCTTGGCAGTAAGTCGGGGGGCCAGGCCCCAAGATAAGAACATAAGAACATAAAAACATAAGAGAAGCCAATGTTGAATCAGGCCAATGGCCCATCTAGTCCAACACTCTGTCACATGGTGGCCAAAATATACCACGTGCCATCAGGAGGTCCAGCAGTGGGGCCAGGACACTAGAAGCCCTCCCACTGCTGCCCCCTCCAGCACCAAGAATAGAGTGCCCCAGACTGAGAGTTCCTATCTATACCCTGTGGCTAATAGCCACCGATGGACCTCTGCTCCATATGTTTATCTAATTCCCTCTTGAAACTGTCCATGCTTGTAGCTGCCACCACCTCCTGCGGCAGTTGTCAGTCTAATCTTCCCTTACTGGCTGAGTTCAGACTGGCAATTTGCCCCGGTAGGGACCCGGGCCAGCGACGATTCAATCCCGGAGTAAATTGGGCATTCACACAGGCACATCTGCCTGGCGTCCCCCATCCGTAGCCAACCTGTGCTGTTGCGCTTCACTGCCGGATTTAAAAGATACCTCATAAATCTAGTAGCAAATCCGAAAGCCCGTGTGTGTCGCGTGTTTCTCCACTTCTGGGAAGTCTGAACGCGCAGCCGAAAAGCCGGGAGCAACCTGCGTTGGGCAGCAGCGGTATGATTGACCATGCTCCGCTCTACTGCCCAATGCGGGCCCGGCACTGCGAGGTCCTTCCCCAATTGGCAAAATGCACTTATGCGCATGAGTGCATAAGCGCTCATGCGCACATACACCCATACACCCACAGCCGAATTAATGGGGAAACACCGAATACGGTCTGAATGCTCCCGCGCACCTCCGCCCCGTATCTTCCGGCAGCAGCCCAGGCTGTCTGAACGGGAAAACCCAGAACAGTTTATTCCGGGGCTTTTTTGCCACGACTGGCTACCGGAGCAAACTGCCAGTCTGAACTCAGCCACTGGCTAGGTTATTCCCAATAATTCCCCCCGCCCATGATTCCTAGGAAACTCTTAATGATAAGAGTAGCAATAAGAAAAACAATAATTAGCATTAGTACAACTTTAACACAGTCAAAATGATTCACCTACCTTGTCTCAGTCTTCCGCACAGTAATTCCATTAGATACTATCTCTAGGACATGTTTACCCTGCCTTTCCTCTGACATACTTGGGTCTTCCTTCCCCACCCTCTCTTGGCAATGCTCCTGCAAGGGACGTGAAGCGGAGAGAATGTGGCCGGCCTAAGGTGATGTCTCCTCCACGCATCTGTTGTGTATAGGGGGACAGAGGAGTTGCGGTTTAAATCCTGTTTATTTTCTGTGCCCAGGTTGTGTTGATGTGCATGTTGTTTAAGTTCTGTACCTAGTATGTATAGCGTTCAAACAGACCTTTTGTGAGTTTAAGACCTGGTGTGCCTTGACCACTTAGTTCTCCCCGCTCAGCACAGTACCAGAAGCAAAAGGGAGGCCGGGGAACCCAAACATCCCCAAATTGGAGGGGTTGCCAACTCTCCAGGGCGTGCCCAAAGATTGTGGTACCAGTGTCCCAAGGGGGTGCCCAAAGATTGTGGTACCAAAGTCCCAAGGTTGGGGGAATCAGCCAGAGGGGTCACACTGTCCCTCTAGGTAGGCGGTGTGAATCCAGTGAGTGGTGGCAGCAAATAACGAAGGGAAATGGCCCCACTAGGCAGGGTGGGAAGGTAAAAACAGGGGTTTGCGAGCCACGGGGTGGCTGCTCAGTCTCCCAGGGCTGTGGGCGGGTCCCTGTTTTGCCACAACCCTTATAGGCCTTATATGCCCTTATACAGAACTTCTGGAGTCGGGCCCCACTGGTGGACCTCCTGCTGACACCTGGGTTTTGGGCACTGTGTGGCACACATTGTAGGACTAGATGAGCCAATGGCCTGATCCAACATAGCTTCTCTTACGTTCTTACATTCTTAATGTTACTTTTGGTTAAGAGCAATGGACTCTAATCTGGAGAACTGGGGCTGATGTCCCACTCCTCCACATGACACCAACTGGGTTGACCTTGGGTCAGTCACAGTTCTCTCAGAGCTGTTCTCTCAAGAGCAGTTCTCTCAGAGCTCTCTCAGTCCCACATACCTCACAGGGTGTCTGCTGTGGGGAGAGGAAGGGAAGGAGATTGTGAGCTGCTCTGAGGCTACATGTGAAGGGCAGGGTATTAACCCAATCTCCTCTTCCTCCTTCTCCTCCTTCCTCCTCTTCTTTTTTCCTCTTCTTCCTCCTCTTCTTCCTCCCCCTCTTCCTCCTCCTCCTGCAATGGTCTAAGTATAAGGCAACTGCGCTTGTGTTCATGCACGACAGAGATTTCTTGAGCTGTGAAACACACACAAATACACAAATCTAGCAGATTTTTTTAAAAAAAAATTGTCAGTATCAATTCCTGAAGAGACCCGACAACAGATTTCTTAATAGCCACCTGTAATCACCATAGACAGAGTTGTATTTTACGACACAGGTTGTGGGCAGGTTTGGTTGTTCTTGCCTTGGGGCGCCACAGGATTCCAGAAAATATAGGCAACAGACTGGTTAAACCGAACTCTCACTAATTGTTGGAAGGCACAGCTGCTCTGATCAGGGTAAACAAGCCGCCTCTGGATTCTGGAACAACCTGTCATCAAAGCGTGAGCTTCAATGTGCCCCAGTTTCCCTGTGGTTCCCGGGAGAACTCACCTATGATCACCTGAGTGGAACACCTTAATTGTTCCTAGCTACTAAGTTGAGGCCTTCTGTCAAGACAAGGCAGCCCAACAGCGCCATCTCCTGGTCAACAGCACACCCCAAACTGTTTTGAAGTCGGACCTATGGTATGATAACCCTCTTCAAGTCCTTGAAGGGCTGTCAAATAGAGGATGGTGGAGAGTTGTTTTCTGTTGTCCCAGAAGGTCGGAGCAGAACCAACGGGTTGAAATGAAATGAAAAGAGTTTTCGGCTAAAGATGAGGAAGAACTTCCTGAGCGTTAGAGCAGTTCCTCAGTGGACCCGGCTTCCTCAGGAGGTGTTGGGCTCTCCTTCTTGGGAGGTTTTCAAGCAGAGGCTAGAAGGCCATCCGACAGCAATGCTGATGCTGTGAACCAGGGCTATTTCTGGGCAGGAACGCACAGGAACGGAGTTCCGGCTGGCTCCCGAGTTGGCCACACCCAGCAGGAACTCATTAGCATAATAGGCCACACGCAACAGCAGAAACTCATTAGGATTGGCTACATTAGAGGTATGTGGCCTAACATGCAAAGGAGTTCCTGCTCCAAAAAAAGCCCTGGGTTTTGACAACAAACAAGGTAAACAGAATAAGAAGCAAAAGGTGGGTGTGGCTGGATGACCACACTTCTGGCAACGTGGGTTTGGCCTAATATGCTAATGAGCTGTGCTATCAGGGGTGTGGCCTAATATGCTCATGAGTTTCTGCTGATGGGTGTTGCCTGTTATGCTAATGAGTTCCTGCTGGGCTTTTTCTACAAAAAAAGCCCTGCTATGAACTTAGATCACGACAGGGAGGGCAGGTTCAGTGCTTAGTTGTTGTTGCCCTGTCTTACAAGCCCAGGGAAATGCTGATTGCTACTTTGGGGTCGGGAAGCAATTTTCTCCAGGCCAGTTTGGCCAGGGATCCTGGAGGGTTTTTCAGGCCTATAGCCAGGACTTTTTTAAAAAAAATTGAGGGCCTTTAAATGTCAGGGGGCACCCCATGCACACCCCTGCACACACCCTCAAGGGAGCACATGGGCTGGATGGGAAGTTGGGGGGGCTTGGCAGTAAGTCAGGGGGCCAGGCCCCAAGATGCCCCACTGTAGCCATGGGGCTGGGGTTTTTTGCCATCTTTTTTGCATGGAACAGGAGTCCCTGGGTTATGGGGGGGGAGTATTTGTGAATTTCTTCTATTGTGCAGGGGGTTGCACTGGATGGCCTGGGAGTAATGTTCCCTCTAAGCTGTGGAGTCTTGTGAGCAAAAATTCTACTTTGTGAGCTACTGGCATTAAAGTGGTGAGCAAGCGATTTGGCTGCTGCATAAATTAGTTTGCTCTGGAGCCCTCCTTCCTGAGCTAAGACAAAAATGTGTGAGCCGCATCTTGGGAATATTTGTGGAAAAAGTCAATGAAAATTTCAACTTGTGTAAATGTTAAAGAGGATTGCTATAAAATGATGTACAGATGGTATATGACACCTAAAAAAATTGCTATTATAAATGACAGTATGTCTAACAAATGTTGGAAATGTAAGAAAAATGAAGGGTCTTTTTACCATATGTGGTGGAAATGTGATAAAGCAGTAAATTACTGGACTGAGATCCACAATGAGATACAAAAAAATTTGAAATGTACTTTTAAGAAAGACCCACAGATGTTATTGCTAGGTCTTAAAATGGAAGAAATAAATGTAGCCAAGAGAACACTGCTATGGTACTTGATTACAGCAGCCAGACTGACTTTTGCTCAATGTTGGAAACAAGATAAAGTACCTGAAACATGGGAATGGATTAAAAAGACGTTGTTTATGGCAGAAATGGACAAATTAACAAGAAAATTAAACAACGAAGAAGACGAAACTTTTTTCGGAGACTGGAAAGACTTTCAAGAATATTTGTTGAAAAATTGGGATGTTAAACGTGGTTTGATTTGTTTTGATAGCTATTGAGGAGAAGTGGAAAGAGATCTAGATCTTTGAATTGTTACCATTAGTAAAAGAAAATAAGTTTAGTAGTAGTAGTAACCCCAATGGGGTTGGAGCACTGCGGGAAGCCTTGTTTGGGGGGGAGAGGGAGAAAGAAAAATGGGTATGTATTGGTTTGTTTAAATTGTATGAACATGAAAATATATCCAATAATAAATTGTATTTACAAAAAAAAAAAAATGTGTGAGCTGGAGGCTAAAAAACTGTGAGCTAGCTCACAGTAACTCAGCTTAGAGAGAACACTGCCTGGGAGGTCCCTTCCAACTCTATTATTCATGACTAGTCCACCTACTTCCAGATGCCAGTGTAACCCATGTCATTTTCAATTTAACATATTATTTTTTTTCTGTTCAGAGGTTTAGAATTTAGGGGCTGGGGTGGTAAAAGTCACAGAACTTGGACAGTGATGATACTCCTGTATTACTCACTACAAGAACACCGCCTAAGCTTGCCGGGTCCCCCCCCCCGGCACCAACAGATCCAGGTTGGTGAACTCTTGGATCTGGATATGAAACCTGGAGATGACAGGAACTTCAGTGAGGTACAATGCCATACAGTCTACCCTTCAAAGCTTCCACATTCTCCAGAGGAGTTTATGTCTGTAGACTGGAGATGGAGAACATAACAAAAGAGAAGCCAATGCTGAATCAGGCCAATGGCCCATCTAGTCCAACACTCTGTCACACAGCGGCCAAAATATACCAGGTGCCATCAGGAGGTCCAGCAGTGGGGCCAGGACACTAGAAGCCCTCCCACTGCTGCCCCCTCCAGCACCAAGAATAGAGTGCATCACCTGCCCCAGACTGAGAGTTCCCTTCTATACCTTGTGGCTAATAGCCACCAATGGACTTCTGCTCCATATGTTTATCTAATTCCCCCTTGAAACTGTCCTTGCTTGTAACTGCCACCACCTCCTGTGGCAGTGAATTCAGTGAATATGAGCTGTAATTCTGGCATTTCCCCAGGTCCCACCTGGAGGCAGGCATCCTTTGCTTTATCCTTCTTTCAGTCTGGCCTACAGCAGGAGAGATCTTGGCTGAGGGAACAGCTGATTTTTATTTTATTTTTTTGCAATGGGCTCCACTAGGGAGAAATTGCATATTAGAAGAGAAGAGAAGAAGAGATGTAAAATGTTGAAAGGCTGTCCTTTGGAGGAGGGCAAGGAGCTGTTCCAGTTGGCAGCAGAGGAGAGGACCCGAAGCAACGGGTTTCAATTACATGCAGAAAGGTATCGGCTGGATATTAGGAAACACTTTTTCACGGTCAGAGTGGTCCGAAGGTGGAATCAGCTGCCTAGGGAGGTGGTGTGCTCCCCTTCACTGGCCACTTTCAAGAAGAGGCTGGACGAATATTTGTCAGAGATGCTTTAGGCTGGCCCTGCATTGGGCAGGGGGTTGGACTAAGTGGTCTGTTTGGCCCCTTCCAACTCTATGACTCTATGATTGGATTTATACCCCGCCATTCACTTGAAGTCTCAGAGTGGCTTACAAATTCATTTCCCTTCCCCTCCCCACAACAGATACCCTGTGAAGTAGGTGGGGCTGAGAGAGCTCTGAGAGAACTACTCTTGAGAGAACAGCTCTTGACAGAACTGTGGCTTGCCCAAGGCCATCCAGCAGCTGCAAGTCTAGGAGTGTGGGAATCAAACCCGGTTCTCTCAAATTAGAGTCCACGCACTTAACCACTACACCCAGGGCCGGCTCGTCCACTAGGTGAGCTAGGCATTCGCCTAGAGTGCGCCGGCCACAGGGGTGCCAAAAGCGCCCCCTGCGAAAAGCCCCCTCCTCTTCCCAGGCTTGCTTGGGCGCCCCACAGAGCACCCAAGCAAGCCGGTGCTGGGAGGGAGGGGGCGGCGGTTTAAACCTCCGCCCCCCTTCCCGGCTTTCCCGGGGGTCTCGCAGCTGCCGAGCACCCAGGAAAGCCAGCGCTCCGCAGCCGCCCCCGATCTCCAGGCCCCACTGGTGGACTACACCAGTCTAGGAGATGTTATAAAGGTAGGGTTTGTTAGGCTGTTAGATATTATTTAAAACTCTTTTCCCTGTGTCAGCCTGGTCTTCAGCATGACATAGAAGGCCTAGAGCTAAAATGTTGTTGTTGTTGTTGTTGTTCAGTTGCACAGTCGCGTCCGACTCTTCGCGACCTCATGGACCACATCACGCCAGGCCTTCCTGTCTTCTGCCATGCTCTGGAGTTTGCTCAACTTCATGTTCATTGCATCGATAGCACTGTCTATCCATCTCATCCTTTGCTGTCCCCTTCTTCTTTGACCTTCAACCTTTCCCAGCATCAGGGTCTTCTTCTCCAGTGAGGGCTCCCTTCTCATTTGGTGGGCAAAGTATTTGAGCTTCAGCTTCAGTATCTGGCCTTCCAGGGAACAGTCAGGGAATGCTAATTTTATCGCAGTACCAAGCCAGGCAAAGAGAACATCCAGAGTAGCAGGAGCAGCCCGGGCCATGGACGGAATTGCCAGTTTGGGGTTGGGAAACTTCTGAAGATTTTGGGGGTGGAGCCTGGGGAAGCCAGGGTTTGGGGAGGGGAGGGAACTCAGCAGAGTACAATGCCATCGAGCCCATCCTCCAAAGCAGCCATTTTCTCCAGGGGAACTGATTTTGGTTGTCTGGCATCCAATGGTAATAGCAGGAGATCTCCAGGTGCCATGTTGTCAGACTCTTAGTCCACTCTCAGTCCAATAGTCTTTTATAAAAGCTTTATCAGAAACAGAGATTTGGATGTGCACGAGAGATATCTCTTGTTCGGACTAAAGAACAAATCAAGAGGTATTGTACAGGCAATAGGTCAGTATCCCACAATGCAATGGTCAAGCAGTGGGCGTTCACTCTTTCCTCCTTTTTCACTCTCCCCCTTCATACTACCCAGCACTAGAAAAGTTTATTATTCAGCAACCAATGTTTCTCTAAGGATGAAAGGCTTCCACTGGCCACACATCTTGGGGCTCATTCTCATGGGAAAGTTGTTGCAAGCAAGGCTAACCTACCCCTTCATACTCACAGAGAGATATTTTAGTATTCACACCTGCTCCTCCCATCCCCTGGAATTTTATGGCAGAGAGGGCTACAAAGGGGTGAGACCAAATGGTCATGATGGCTTGGAAGTGAAAAGGAACCACAAAGGAAACCTGTGTCACCATGACAATCAACAGAGCCCGATTCTGACACATATCCAGGTGCAATGCTCCCTCTAAGCTGCAGAGTCTTGTGAGCAAAAATTCGACTTCGTGAGCCACCAGCATTAAAGTTGTGAGCGAGCGATTTGGCTGCTGCATGAATCAGTTTGCTCTGGAGCCCCATCCTTCCTGAGCGAAGACAACAAAATGT
The DNA here is from genome assembly GCA_029375565.1 of Gekko gecko. Taxonomy (NCBI): domain Eukaryota; kingdom Metazoa; phylum Chordata; class Lepidosauria; order Squamata; family Gekkonidae; genus Gekko; species Gekko gecko. The sequence continues at coordinate 185,186 of JAPDNY010000001.1, read as the reverse complement.
GTGAGCCAGGGGCTGAAATAAAACTGTTAGCTAGCTCACACAAACTCAGCTTGGAGGGAACATTGGTTGGCAACCGTAGCCGTAGAAGAGCATCTGGGAGAAGAAGCAGCTCTGCATTTCTTTAATGTAACATTTTGGACTTTCTCTTTTCCTTGGGTTAGTGGGCACTCTTTGCTGGAATTTGCCTTTGTTCTAAGTGCCCTTTCTGAACATCCTTTCATAGAATCCTAGAATCACAGAGTTGGAAGGGGCCATAGAGGTCATCTAGTCCAACCCCCTGCTCAGTGCAGGATCAGCCTAGAGCATCCCTGACAAGTGTTTGTCCAGCTGCTGCTTCTAGACTGTCAGTGAGGGGGAGCTCACCACCTCCCAAGGCAGCTGATTCCACTGTTGGACAACTCCTAATATTTTTAATATTAATTTTCCTAATATCAAGCCAGTACCTCCCTGCCCTTAATTTAAACCCATTCTTGCGAGTCCTCTCCTCTGCTTCCAACAGGAACGGCTCCCTGCCCTCCTCTGAGTGACAGCCCTGCAAAGACTTCAAGAGAGCCATCCTGCCCCCCTCCACCTCCTCTTCTCCAGACTGAACCTTCTCAAGTCCTTCAGCCTTTCCTTGTAGGGCTTCTTGGTCTCCAGGCCCCCGATCATCCTCATCACTCTCCTCTGCACCTGCTCCATTCTGCCCACATCCCTTTTTTGAAGTGAGGCTTCCAGAATTGCACACAGGACTCCAGGTGCGGCTTAACCAATGCAGTGTACAGCAGGACTATCACATGTTGCGATTTGGATGTTCTGCCTCTGTTGGTACACCCCAAGATCACATTAGCCTTTTTTTTGTCACTGCATCACCTTGGCTGCTTATATTTAACTTATGGTCCACCCATACCCCAAGATCTTGTTCGCACACACTGCTACCCAGAGGCGTATCCCTCATCTAGTATGGGTGTTCCTCATTTTTGTTACCCAGATGTAGAACTTGACACTTATCCTTGTTAAATTGCATCTTGTCCACATCCGCCCACTTTTCTAGCGTGTTCAGATCTCGTTGTACACTTTCTGAACACGCTGTCTCTGAAAGTGTTGCTACCTTCATAGCCATGATGATTCAGTGTTACTTCTGTTGTGCAGTTCTGGGGTTTTTGATAAATGTTTTGTTATCTTAAAACCTATAATATTTTGAATATTTTTAAAGCAATTTTGGCCTAGTGGTTCAGTGCATGGACTCTAATCTGGGAGAAGCGGGTTTGATTCCCCACTCCTCCACTTGCACCTGCTGGGTGACCTTGGGCAAGCCATAGTTCTGGCAAAGCTGTTCTTGAAAAAGAGCAGTTTCTGTCAGAGCTCTCTCAGCCCCACTTACCTCACAGGGTTTCTGTTGTGGGGATGGGGGAAGGGAAAGGAGTTTGTAAGCTGCTCTGAGACTCCTTCGGGTAGTGAAGGGTGGGGTATAAATCCAATCTCTTCCTCCTGCTCCTCCTCCTCCTCCTCCTCTTCTTCTTCTTCTCCTCAAACAAGAGAGCTGTCATTTCTTGATCTGAATCCCACCGTCCCCTCCCCGAACTCTCCATCTGGAAAAAAACGTAATTTAGGAGAGGAGTCTAGGTAGGGTTGCTAGCTCCAGGTTGGGAAATACTTGGAGATTTGGGGGGTAGAGTCTGAGAAGGGCACCATTTGGGGAGGGGAGGGACTTCAATGGGATGTAATGCCATAGAGTCCAGCTTCCAAAGCAGCCATTTTCTCCAGATGCACTAATCACTGTCATCTGGAGGTCAGGAGTAATCTCAAGACATCCTCAGCCTAGGGATCAGCATGACCTGGATCACAAACTAAAGTTCATGATGGATTTTGACCGGTTCATGGTCTACAAACTGAAGTTTGTGGCAGGTCTACCATCACAAATTTCTGTGAAGCAGTTCATGGGCAGTTTGTGAATTGATATATTTCTGGGCAGACTGTTTCCAATCTGCACATAATATGAAGGGCACGTAGAGGAACATCATGGGGAGGTCCCCTGAAAGTCTGATGTCTCTAGCTTGCACAGGGTCCATTCTATACATTCCTCAACCTACACCTGTCATTTCCCCAGAAAGCATTTTCCTGAGGGTACCTTCTTTGGGAGGCATAACATGGACCCCGTAAATCCAATCATCACCAAACTTGTAGGGAAGATAGGGGAAAGACAGCCAGAGATCTCCTGTGAGTTTGATGTCTCTAGCATGGGGAGGGGGCATTCTACTGCATCATGAACTTCACAAACTGGTTCAATTTGACTGGAAGTCTCCCAGTTTGGTTCTGTTCATGGTTCATTAACTGGGCATGCCATGAGCCACAAACTGAAATGAACCACATTTTTTTCAGTTTGTGCCCATCCCTACTCCAGCCACCAGCTGGAGGTTGGTTACCCTAGATCTAGGTAGCCAGAGTTCTGCCAGATGACATCAGAGCACCACTTTTTTCAAATGATGAGAACGGTGCCTATTTTGAACACCAGAGGGAAGTGGAGATGAAGAGATGGTAGCTCCAAACAAAATAGGCGGACCTGAGATTCTCCTTCTCCCCTAACATATAATTTGCTTTATTGGTTTACTTATTGTTTGATTATGTAGAGCTCATTTTTTAAATGCTTACACCATTAAATGATCCGTTATATAGATGTATGGTGAAAGATATTATAATAATAATAATAACAATAACACAACAATAAGAACATAAGAGAAGCTAATGTTGGATCCGGCCAATGGCCCATCCAGTCCAAAATTCTGTCACACAATGGCCAAAAATACCAGGTGCCATCAGGAGGTCCAGCAGTGGGGCCAGGTCACTAGAAGCCCTCCCACTGTTGTCCCCCCAAGCACCAAGAATACAGAGCATCACTTGCCCTAGACTGAGAGTTCCTAACAATACCTTGTGGCTAATAGCCACTGATGGACTTCTGCTCCATATGTTTATCCAATCCCCTCTTGAAGCTGCCCATGCTTGTAGCCGCCACCACCTCCTGTGACAGCAGAGATCAGTTCCCCTGGAGAAGATGGCTGCTCTGGAGGGTGGATTCTAAGGCATGATACCCTACTGAGTTCCCTCCACTCCCCAAATCCTACCCTTCCTGGGTGCACCCCACCAAATCTACAGAAATTTCCCAACCCAGAGCTGGCAACCTTAATTTGGAGCTTCTCCACCCACCTACTCCTTCTCTTAGGAGCAGGGGTGGATTGTCCAGTAAGGCCTCTGTGACTCTTCCCATTGGGCTGAAGGCTGGAGGTGGGACAGGACCACCTGAACATGTGGACTGTGCCCCCAGCCAGAGCCACCTCAGGCCAAAATATAGGGTGCAAGCCGGTAGTGTGGGGCAGGAAGGCTCACCCTGACAAGAAACATGCCCTTCCAGCCCACCCTCTCCAGGTTCAGTTTTGCCACAGCAAGGATAGGATGTGCTCACCTGCCTGGCTTCACCAGGCACCTTCTGCTTTGAGGCCAGGTCAATCTGGGCCTGTGGGGTGTTTATATAGGGTCATTCCCCCTCACTACAATACTGCCTGGAAAGGTGGGACTAGTTCGGGCCAAGCAGGAACTAAGGGGTTGGGTCTTTCTGATTGGCTGTTGAAAGAGCCTTTTCCACACCTGCATCATGCTGATGTGTCCTAGGGTAGGCCCGGTTCCGAGAGTTGATATTTAGAACATAAGAACATAAGAGAAGCCAATGTTGAATCAGGCCAATGGCCCATCTAGTCCAACACTCTTTGTCACACAGTGGCCAAAATATACCAGGTGCCATCAGGAGGTCCAGCAGTGGGGCCAGGACACTAGAAGCCCTCCCACTGTTGCCCCCTCCAGCACCAAGAATAGAGTGCATCACCTGCCCCAGACTGAGAGTTCCCATCTATACCCTGTGGCTAATAGCCACTGATGGACTTCTGCTCCATATGTTTATCCAATTCCCTCTTGAAGCCGTCCATGCTTGTAGCTGCCACCACCTCCTGTGACAGTGAATTCCATATGTTAATCACTCTTTGGGTGAAGAAGTACTTCCTTTTATCTGTTCTAACCTGGCTGCTCAGCAATTTCATGGAGCGCCCATGAGTTCTTGTATTGTGAGAAAGGGAGAAAAGGACTTCTTTCTCAACCTGCTCTATCTCATGCATAATCTTATAAACCTTGATCATGTCACCCCTCAGCCATCGTTTCTCCAAGCTAAAGAGCCCTAAGCGTTTTAACCTTTCTTCATAGGGAAGGTGTTCCAACCCTTTTATCATTCTAGTTGCCCTTCTCTGCCCTTATTTGGCAAGCACTGTTTGGAATCACTGGATGAGGTAGGTTTAGGGGTTGACAACTCCAGGCTGGGAAATTCCTAGAGGTTTAAGGTTAGAGTCTGGAGAAGGTGGGGATCTGAGAGAGACTTCAGCAAGGTATGATGCCATAGATTCACAGGGGTGGCCAAACAGTGGCTCAAGAGCCACATGTGGCTCTTTCACACATATTGTGTGGCTCCCGGTAGGGCAGTTGGGGAAGTGAAGGGGAGGCGTGCTTTTTCTCTCTCCCTCCTTCCCACCTATTTGTTTTCTTTGTTTTTTTCTCTCTCTTTTTCTCTTTCTTTCCACCTCTCTATCTTTTTCTCTCTCAGGTAAATCAATATTATTAGCAAACAAATAAATATCATGGGACAAGTAAATATCATTATAAATATCTATTTTTACCCCTTTTGTTTTTATTTTTGGCAGCCTCATTTAATGTTAATAAAAAGCAAATTTGCATACTTTAAAAAAAAAAAAATGTGTGTGTAATATCCACTCATGTCTTGCGGCTCTCAAGCATCTGACATTTATTCTATGTGGCTCTCATGTTGAGCAAGTCTGGCCACCCCTGCCATAGAATCTACCCTCTAAAACTGCCATTTTCTTTCAAGGGACCTTGTGCTTGTACTCTGGAGATCACTTTGTAATTTCAGGAGATCTCCAGGCCCCTCCTGGAGACCGGTAAACATTAAGTCATGTCTCAAGCCAGCCTTTTTGTGATTTACCAGGTGGGTGATTAGGGAAGGGACCACCTTGATGCCAAGTCTTCACAATTTTTCAACTTTATGGTTGTCCAAGATGAAGGAGAGCATCCATGGCTTAGTGAGCAAGCATCTGATCGGGATGAAGAAGGTGCCAGGTTCAATTCCTAGCATCTCCAGTTCAAAGATCTGGCAGTAGGTGATGTGGAAGACCTTTACTTGAGCCCCTGGTGAGCCACTGCCAGTCTGCGTAGGGAATACTGACTTTGATGGACCATACCAGCCAACCATTGCAATAGCAATGGTATCCTCAGTAGATATATGGCTGTGAGAGTTGGACTATAAGAAAGGCTGAGCGCCGAAGAATAGATTCTTTCGAACTATGGTGCTGGAGAAGACTCTCGAGAGTCCCTTGGACTGCAAGGAGATCAAATCAGTCAACCCTAAAAGAAATCAATCCTGACTGTTCCCTGGAAGGCCAGATACCAAAGCTGAAGCTCAAATGAGAAGCTCACTGGAGAAAAGGGCTGTTTTTGGACAGGAACGCACAGGAACAGACTTCCAGCTGGCTCCTGAGTTGGCCATGCCCAGCAGGAACTCATTAGCATAATAGGCCACACCTAACAGCAGAAACTTGTTAGGACTGGCTACATTAGGGGTGTGTGGCCTAACGTGCAAAGGAGTTCCCGCTACAAAAAAAAGCCCTGGGTTTTGTCAACAAACAAGGTCAACAGAATAAGAAGCAAAAGGTGGGTGTGGCTGGATGACCACTTTTCTGGTAACGTGGGGGTGTAGCCTAATATGCTAATAGCCTGTGCTATCAGGGGTATGGCCTAATATGCCAATGTGTTTCTGCTGATGGGTGTGGCCTGTTATGCTAATGAGTTCCTGTTGGGTATGGCCAACTCAGGAGGCAGCTGGAAGTCTGATGGAGAAGACCCTGATGCTGGGAAAGATTGCAGGTCAAAGAAAAAGGGGACAGCAAAGGATGAGATGGTTAGACAGTGTCATTGATGCAACAAACATGAAATTGAGCAAACTTCAGAGGACGGCAGAAGACAGGAGGGCCTGGCATGATCTGGTCCATGGGGTCGCGAAGAGTCAGACTCGACTGTGCAACTGAACAACAACCAGCTTGTACTGTAGGCTGGGGGCTGAGCCCATTTATTACCTTGATGGCCCTTTCCGGAATCATAACAGTTATATCCCTGAGGTCTATGTGTTACCTTCTCACCATCATGAAGGTTAGTTGGGTTTTTAGATTTTAATTGAAATGCATATGAAATTGTTTAATATGTTTTACTGGTCCTTTGTAATCCGCCCTGAGCCTGACCCTGGGGGAAGGTGGGATAAAACCCCCATAAATAAAATAAAAAAATAAAATAAAGTGAGATAAATTTATAAAACTATGCATGGGGTGGAGAGAGACGACAAAGAGAAATTTTTCTCCCTCTCCCAAAACACTAGAACTCGAGGACATCCAATGAAGCCGATGGGCAGTAGGTTCAGGATGGACAAAAGGAAATACTACTTTACACAGAGAGTAATTAAGATATGGAATTTGCTGCCAGAGGGTGCAATGATGGCCACAGGAATAAACAGCTTTAAAAGGGGATTAGATAGATTCATGGAGAACGTTCCCTATGATGAAAGCTTAAGGCGCTTGGGGCTCTTTAGCTTGGAGAAACAACAGCTGAGGGGTGACATGATCAAGGTTCACAAGATTATGCATGGGATAGAGGAGGTAGAGGAAGAGGTACTTTTCTCCCTTTCTCACAATACAAGAACTTGTTGGCACTCAATGAAATTGCTGAGCGGTTGTGTTAGAACTGATAAAAGGAAGTCCTTTTTCACCCAAAGAGTGACTAACACATGGAATTCACTGCCAGCGGAGGTGGTGGCAGCGACAAGCATGGATGGCTTCAAGAGGGAATTAGATAAACATATGGAGCAGAGGTCCATCAGTGGCTATTAGCCACAAGGTATAGATAGAGACTCTGGGGCAAGTGATGCTCTATATTCTTGGTGCTGGGGGGGGGGTCAACAGTAGGAGGGCTTCCAGTGTCCGGGCCCCCACTGGTGGACCTCCTGATTTCACCTGGTATTTTTAGCCACTGTGTGACAGAGTGTTGGACTGGATGGGCCACTGGTCTGATCCAGCATTGGCTTCTTTTATGTTCTTATGAAGGATAAGTCTATCAGTGGCTACTAGCCATGATGACTGAGGAGAACCTCCCCATTCAGAGGCACTAAGCCTATGAATCCCAGAGCCAGGAGGCAACATCAGGGGGATACCTCTCTGCCCTGTTCTTGGCCATTCAGAGGAAGTTGTTGGCCACTGTGTGAGACAGGATGCTGGACTAGATGGACCATTGGTCTGATCCAGCAGGGCTCTTCTTGTGTTTTTAATGGACTGTTTCAGTACAAAACAGCTTCATGTATTCATCTGGAATTGTGATGTAGAATCAGCTCCTGTCCACGTACCATTTAGACCAGTAGACAAGGAAAATTGGATGGGACAGAAATGCCAGCCTGGGCTCAGAGCCACGATGGGACTGGCTGTAACATTGGCATGCCTTAATGGCAGCCCAGTAGACACAGCACTAAGGAGTGGGTGGTTTGATATCCATGCAGATCAGCTTTTGGTCAATAAACCTGGCTTAATCTACCATTTTGAAATACGGCTCTGGAGAACACCCTTGAGAGTCCCTTGGACTTCAAGGAGATCAAATCAGTCAAGCCCAAATCAGTCTACCCCGACTGTTCCCTGGAAGGCCAGAGACTGAAGCTGAGGCTCAAATACTTTGGCCACCACCCAATGAGAAGGGAGCACTCCTGGGAGAAGACCCTGATGCTGGGAAAGATCGAAGGTCAAAGAAGAAGGGAGATGGCAAAAGATGAGATGAAATGAACATGAAATTGAGCAAACTCCAGAGGATGGTGGAAGACAGGGCGGCCAGGCATGATATGGTCCATGGGGGTCACAAAGAGTCGAAGTCGACTGTGAGACTGAACGACAACAACAACAAAGATCTATCATTTGGTGTGTGGCATTGTCATTTCAGAGATGGGTCTAAAAATCATTCCTTGGTTGGTGATCCATTATGGAAACAGTAGACTAGACTGAAGGATATAAAGGAGAGAGAAAGGAATACAATGAGGTACAGAAGGGCAAGGGCGCCATTGGCTTGAAATCTGACCTTAGAAGCAAATGCTAATTCAGGCCCACAAAAGTCTCTAAAATTGTGATCAGTATAAAGGGAGCACAGAACAAAACAGGCAGGGAGCCTCTATTGTAAACACCCACACAGTTGGGGAGTGACATGCATTCCCAGGTTCTGTGTAAATCACCGTCGTTCAGAAGTAGTCCATAGCGTGCCAAGTTCATTGTGAAATCTGCCCACTCAGTTTTGCATATGTGGCGCCCAGCAGAGGTTTGTTTCTTTGGTAAAGTGTGCGCCTCTCACTTTAATTTTTAGTTATGTCCTTTTGCATGTTTGTTTCCACGCTTACCGAGGAGACAACCTGACATTAGGTTCGTGAAAACGGCACTGGTGAAACCTGGAGGAAACCTGGAGGAGGTGCTGCTCGGATGTTGACGATTGTGTTCATTGGCAAAGGAGAACAATGTTGAAAGTGTTTTTACTTTGCTTGCGTTCCCCTGGGCAACAGCCAGGGATGGACGAGCCGTTTAACTTACAGGGAAATTTCTTGGTGGACCAAGTTCAGGACCCACATGGGTCAGACCCTTCGTCAGCAATGGTCACTGGGGTCAGTCCCCCAGCAGTCTTTTCCCAAAATGCTGCCAGTTTTCAGGAGTAAGCCGACCGTTTTGCACCACTGAGCTGATTTCCTGCCCAAGTTGCCGTGATCAGACACCTCATTGACATGGAGATAGATCAAGATGAGTAGCCACTGATGGACTTCTGCTCCATATGTTTATCTAATTCCCTCTTGAAACTGTCCCTGCTTGTAGCTGCCACCACCTCCTGTGGCAGTGAATTCCATATGTTAATCACTCTTATTTATATATATTTATAGATTCAGCTTCTATACCGCTCAGACCCCCCCCAGGGGGTCTCAGAGCGGTTTACATAGTAGTAGTATTTCCTAACTAGGGCCACAATCACAGGGGGAGGGGCATCCTACCGGCACCCTGAGCAGGGCGGGCAGGGCTTCCTGTTCTTCTTCTTTTTCCGGCGGGGCTCCAGGCGTGGGGTTTCGAGTCCTGGCGAAGATCTTCCATCTCTGGGCTAGGAGACTTCCGCGGCCGGGTTTCCTTCAGCACGGAGGCCTGCGTCGGGCTCGGCTCTCGGTCCGCACTCCGCTGGCTCCATCGTGCCGCGCCGTACGCCGCCTGCATGTCCCAGCTCTATCCGCGGCTCCGCCCACTGCCAGGCCTCGACCGTCCGCTGCCCGCTGCCACCGCCGCCATTTCTGCCGCTGCCGATGTTCGCCGCCAGTACAACCGCCGCTGCTCACCCCCAGAAGGGAGGGTGCCCCCGCCTTTCTAAAGGCAGGTCCCCATTTATCTACTTGCGTACTTTCGAACCGCTGGGTGGGCGGGAGCTGGGACTAGGACCAGGAGCTCACCCTGGTCGCGGTGGGACTCGAACAGCCATAGTGGCTGTTCGCTAGTTGTTAATGCAGGTGATTTTACTCCCTGCACCACCGCTTTGGGTGAAGAAGCACTTCCTTTTATCTGTTCTAACCTGACTGCTCAGCAATTTCATTGAGTGCCCACGAGTTTTTGTATTGTGAAAAAGGGAGAGAAGTACCTCTTTCTCAACCTGCTCAATCCCATTCATAATCTTATAAACCTCGATCATGTCACCCCTCAGCCATCATTTCTCCAAGCTAAAGAGCCCCAAGCGTTTTAACCTTTCTTCATAGGGAAGGTGTTCCAACCCTTTTATCATTCTAGTTGCCCTTCTCTGCACTTTTTCCAATGCTATAAGTCGAGGTGAGTTGAGGATCTTTTGTTGTTGTTTCTGATCTGCTTAAACAAGGAATTGATGTATCACACCTCTGCATTGAGGGCTTCCCATGGAGTGTGTGATGATGCGCACACTGAGAAAGGGGGGGGGACACAACGGCATGGAGTTGGGATGGCCTGATTGGACCATCCTGATGCCATGAGAGGGTGCTGGAGTGATCAGACATTGGAAAGTCCATCCATGGCCCATAGCAACCTGTTTGCTACCGGACTATCCCTCGTGCCTGTTTACTCTGCTTCTGCAGCGGAGCAAAACGGATTGCTGACGGCTACGGGGTGCTTCCCAGATATTCATGTCTGAACCCTTTAAGTTCACCCGGCATTCACACCTATGTCAGGGCTAATTGTGCATATGATCACAGCCAGAGTCTAGATGAAAATTGAGCCTCTCATTGGATCCCTTTGATGTTTCTTTTCAGAGTCCAGCTTGTGTAGTCTGAGCTAAACTGTTTACACAGTGTAGCCAGTTCTAGGTCGGGCAATACCTGGATATTTGAGGGATGAAGCCTTGGGAGGGCAGGGGTTGGGGAGATGAGGGACCTCAGGTGCAGCTATTTTCTCCAGGGGAACAAATCTTGGTCATCTGGAGGGCAATGTAATAGCAGGAGCTCCCCAAGGGCCACCCAGAGGTTAACAGTCCTAAGCTTACATGATAGCCATTTGGGCAACACACTCATGGGAAGGTCACACTTTGGTAATAAATTGCGATTGTTTCCTCCCTTGCTTCAGGGCAATGATCACAGGTTTCCACCCTCCAACTGTCTAAACAGATACATAATCTGTTTATAAATTTCTATGGCAGCTCACAAAGATTTTTTAAAAAATACAATGCATGCATTACAAAGCAACATAAAATTATCAGTATTGAAACAAGGTAATTAAAGTAAGCCAGGTTAACAGTACATACACCGAGGGGGAAGCCTCAAAATAATTTCATATCTGGGATGGGGGGTATTTTTGGTAAGGCATTACTGGTTTGGGATTCAAATCCATGTATTTTTGTTGTTGTAGTTGTTCTGGACGTTCAGGACAATTATTTTCAAAGGGGGGTATATTTGAGGGTCTCTGCCAGCTGGTTATAAAGATAATTGTGCATATAACAGCACAGTCAAAAACTGCAACACTGTACCCCAAAATACTTGACACTTGATTTAAAACATCCTTATATTAAGACCGATTTCCCACAAGCTGCTGCTCCGCCCTCGCTCTTCCCTTGCCCCGATCATATGTGTCAATTTCACACTATATGCTACATGGCCGCATTTTGCCCTGCAGCTTCACCCAATTTCCCTCACGTCTACTCAGTCCTGTTTCATTTTTTCATTTTTATTTTTTTTGAGGATTGGGGAAAATTGGGTGAAGCTGCGGGGCAAAATGCGGCAGCGCAGCACATAGTGTGAAATTGACACGTGCGATCAGGGCAAAGGGAAGAGCGAGGGCGGAGCAGCAGCCTGTGGGAAATCAGTCTTATAAGTGTAGTACTCTAAATAACCATTCAGATCCATTCCAAAGACACCAATGTAAATAGTCCGATACAGTTCGACAAATTCCTAACCGTTGATAAATGTCCACAAAACTAAGAGGAGTAACAGTTGATAGATGTCCACAAAACACAGTTCCTAAGAGGTGTGGTGATGGACCACTCAGGTTCACATTCATTTCCTTTCAGGACTTCATCAGGCTACCTCCAGTTAGAGCCTCTCTTATTCAAGCCGGTTGGAATAGATACAGACTGCTGTATACAGTCAAGAGAAATATCTTGAGCTTGGTGCTCCCTTGAGCTGTGAAGGCGTGGTGGAACAGTCCTGCTTTGACCTGCAGGCCCTGTTCCATCCTGCTTTCCATGGCTGAGACCTTGTCTCTGCTACCTAGTTCCTGGTTACCACATGGACAGCTTACTGCCTTGTGTGCCACTGAGGGAGTAACCACTTGCCAACTGACTGCTGTCCCTTTCCTCCTTGTGTTCCTCTTAAAATAGCATGTCCAAGATGGTGGAGGTCTATGTGGCATAGTTATTTAGTTTAATAATTTGTTTATTTTGAAGGTGACTTACAATTACAAGCCATCTATAGGGGCAGCTGACCGTCTTCCTTCAGTTTGCTGCTGGTCTGCCAGTTCTGCATTGGGAAATACCTGGAGATTTTGAGGGTGGAGCCTCAAGAGGGCACGGTTTGGGGCATAATGCCATAGAGGGGAACTTCCAAAGAGACCATTTTCTCCAGGTGAACATTTTTCAGTAGCCTGGAGATCAGTTGCAATACCAAGAGATTTCCAGCCACTACCTGGAGGTTAACAAACACACAAAAATGGAAATGCAGCTAATGCAGTTATACAAACAAACAGAATAATCTGTCACGCTGTACAAATCACACCAGAGACTGCTGCCTCCTTATACAGTTCTACTTGCAACCAAAACTAATACACATAACAAATAGTTTTGCCACCATGCATAAATGACAACTACACCGGTTGAATAGTGACCTAATAGTCCTTGAAAGTACAAGTGTCTCTTCAGATTGATGTGGTCACCAGCTCATTATGCAGAGAAGAGTTTCCAGAAGAAAGCATGCAATAGACGGCATGAGCTCAAGACTAGCTATAGTACTAACCAAAGGAGCAGTGACGGCACACCTAGGTTGCTTTGCCGTTTCTTAGGTCTTCATCAGGCCACTTTTATTTAGTGATGGAGATCAACCCAGCTTTGGCAAGATTCAAAATGAATCAAAGGCTGCGTTCAGACGGCCAGTCAATCGCGCCATGAGCCCTCCTAAAATTTTATCCCAATTTTTTTAATCCAGCCTAGCACGACCAGACGCCCCCCCATGAAATAGCCTCACCGCGCGTTGTTCCCGCCGTGATTTGTCTACATGGCATCCACCGAGGATTTTTTTAAAAAAAGTTTTGTACATTCGCATAGGCAAGGCTGCGCCTCCTTGGAGAACTGAGGTGATCGCGGAGGGTTTTCAGCAAAGTCCCGGTCCTCCCCCTTGCCATTGCCAATGGAGGGACTATTTTGCAAGTTAGAACAGTCCTTCCCCCCTCCATCTCCCATCGCGGTAACATCTTGTCCCTAAAAGAAATAAGCATGAATATTACATTCCTCGTAGCGCTTATCGCTGAATGCGTTTCCTCGTTAAAGCGCACATGGGGTTTCAATTTTTTAAAATCGCGCCCCCGTCGGCTCGGTCTGACATCAGACCAAGCCAACGGGAGCATCGCGTGCTAATGGAGTGACCAGACGGAAGAAAGTCTGCAGTTGTTGCGCGGGTAAGCGAAAACCCTAAATTGAAACTGCTGCTTTTTAAATCAGGATTGGAGGCGCAGCAGAACGGGATGCCTATGGGACCGGAATATTTCCCAGATGTTTATGTCTGGTCGTGCATTTTTGATCCGCAAGGGAGGCGTTCCTATGGCAGATTAAAAGATCCGTCTGAACACACCCAAAGTCTACAAGTATGTTCCAAATAGCTAGGTCACTATTCAATTGGTGCAGTTGTCATTTATGCATGGTGGCAAAACTCTTTGTTATGTGTATTAATTTTGATTGTAAATAGCACTATATAAGAAGACAGTAAGTCTCTAGTGTGGTTCGTACAGCGTGACAGATTATCCTGTTTATTGGTCTGTATAACTGCTTTCACTGTATTTCCACTTTTATGTGTTTGACTACCTGGAGGTTGGTGACCCTACGTTCACAGCAGGTCAACCAGCATAAACTTTCCATGAACTTTCAAGCTGTTTGTGCCCATTGGTGAATGACCAGATGGACTGTCTCCACTCAGTCTAAATATTTACCAGACTTCAAAGCAACATAACTTGGAGGTCATGTGGAGGACCATCCAGAGGCAGTCCCCCATGACTTTGATGCCTCTAGCTTGCACAGGATCCCTTCTATACACTCCTGAACCTCCTGAGCCTGTGCCTGTAAAAATGATTGCCTTGACAGGTGCAGGTTCAGGAAGTTCAGGAGTGTAGAGAATGGTTTCTGTGCAAGCTAGAGACATCAAACTCACAGGGGATTTCTGTCTGTCTCTCCTTTACCTGCCCTCCAAGTTTGGTGAAGTTTGGATTTATAGGGTTTAAGTTAATGCCATCCCCCAAAGGTGCCACCAGGAAAGTGCTTTCTGGGGAAATGACAGGTGGGCACAGCACAAACCACAAACCGAACTACACTTTCCCTGTTCGTGGGCATCCCTTGTTAACATGGGTTATTATTTACAGGCAGTTTGTGTTAATAACCAACATTTGGAAAAATCCACCCTGGCTTTAAATGTAGCCAGCACTAAATACTTTGGCCACCAAATGAGAAGGGAGCATTCACTGGAGAAGACCCTGATGCTGGGAAAGATTGAAGGTCAAAGAAGAAGGGGACGGCAAAGGATGAGATGGTTAGACAGTGTCATCGATGCAATGAAATTGAGCAAACTTCAGCGGACAGCGGAAGACAGGAGGACCTGGCGTAATCTGGTCCATGGGGTCGCGAAGAGTCAGACTCGACTGTGCAACTGAACAACAACAGCACTAAAGCTGGATGTGTTTTTCTTAACTTGCATCCTTCCTAAATAAAACCTGTATCAAGAGGTGTTAACCTCTCTCCTATAATATGCCTCTTAATCAACCAGAAGAAGAAGAAACTGCTTTTCTCAACCCTAAGGATTCTCCTCAAAGTGGATTACAATCGCCTTCCCTTCCTCTCCCTACAAGAGTCACCTTGTGAGGCACGTGGGGCTGAGAGAGTTCTGAGAGAACTGTAACTGGCCCAAGGTCACCCAGCAGGCTTCATGTGTAGGAGGAATGGGGAATCAAACCTGGTTCTCCAGATTGGAGTCCTCAGCTCTTAACTGCTTCATGATGCTGGCTTTCAGTGTAGAGCCTTAGGTGATACTGATTGGTTCCTCTGTGTCTGCTATTTCCATTCAGGTCTGGTTCCCGTTTTTCTCAGCCCTATTCTATCAAGAGCCATCTTGCTCTGAGCCTTTAGCGCTCCCTTTAGACGACCTCCCTGACTGGCCCCCCGTGTCATCAGCCGAAATGAAAGAGCTTATTGTCCAGTTGAAGTCAGGAAAAGCCCCCGGCCCGGATGCTATTCCACCAGAGATCTTAAAACTTGATCTGGACTGGTGGGCCTCTCTCCTTGCATCCCTGTTCACAATAGTAGACAGAACAGGTGTAATCCCTCCTGCATGGCTGAACGCTATAGTTGTCCCGCTTTACAAAAAAGGCGAACATACCAATCCGAGCAATTATAGGCCAATCAGTCTATTATCCGTTATAGAAGAAGAAGAAGAAGAGATTGGATTTATACCCCGCCCTTCACTACCCCAAAGGTGTCTCAGAGCGGCTTACAAACTCCTTTCCCTTCCCCTCCCCACAACAGACACCCTGTGAGGTAAGTATAGGCAGGTATAGGCAGATTATATGCTAAACACCTGCTGGCTAAGCTCAACACCTGGATGCTACAAGTAAAATTGTTGGGTCCTGAGCAGCTGGGGTTTTGCAAAGGGAAGACCACCTTAGATCATTGTATCACTTTATTCCGTCTTGTTGACATCTATACTGTACGGAATAACAAGAAACTCTTTGTGGCCTTTCTGGACTTGAAGGGAGCATCTGATTCAGTTGATAGGGACCTTCTCTGGTCCAAATTAGATCAGTTGAATATGGAAAAGAGACTTCTTTTGCTCATCAAACAACTCTATACTCTCCACACATGTCAGATTAAATGCTCACCATCAGGCAACTTGACACCTAAAATTGCCACAAACAGGGGAGTCAAACAGGGCTGTATCCTAGCACCTTCTTTATTTAACATCTTTCTTAATGATCTTGCGGCCCAGCTCTTTGATTCAGATTGCCACAGCCCGAAACTGGGGAAAACACATGTCCCTGTATTATTGTATGCTGATGACACTGTGTTGCTGTCTCACTCCAAAGTTGGTCTGAAACATCTGCTGTCTCGTTGTATTGCCTTTTTCACCAACTGCAAGCTTCAGCTTAACTATGACAAGTCCAAAATTTTGGTGTTCTCTAAAAAGTGGAGATTATACCAATGGTCCATCAATGGTAAAGTGATTGAACAAGTCAAAGACTACAAATATCTAGGCATTCGTTTTAGATATAATGCTTCGTGGTCTACCCATTGCCAATATGCGGTGAAGGTCACTAGTGCTAGCGCGTCAGCCATAGCACATTTCTTTTATTGCAGGGGCAACCAGTTTGTGCCAGCTGCAATAAAAATTTTCAGGGCCAAAGTCAGCTCACAGCTAATGTATGGCATTCCAATCTGGATTTGAGCCTTTGACCATGCCATTGAATGAGTCCAATCCAAATTTCTACAGAAAATTATGGCTCTACCAAATTGCGTACCGAACACTGTTATATATTTGGAAAGAGGCTCATCCCTGATGGAGACCTGTGCGTGGCTTACAACATTTAAATACTGGCTCCGCCTGCATTACAAATTCAAACATGGGGGCCTTATCCATCACATGCTTTCTGAGCTGAACCTTTCTAATTGGTCAGCTTATGTTGCGGGGAAATTTAAAGTATTGGGTCTTTCCCTGGAATCTCTCTCCATGTTGCCTTTTGCTGTTGCATTCCAACAGACCAAAACCAGACTGTTAGATGTGGAGCGTCAAAATTTATATAGCCTAGCTAATAAATTCTGTTCTCCTCTGAATTTTGAGATTCCCCTTACAACAGGGACGACAGCTTCGTATCTATCCTCTTTGCAGGTCCCCCAACAGCACAGAGCATTTACCTTGGCCAGATGTAACGCCATGCCGTCTGCCATTCTATCCAGCAGATTCAATAGGGTTCCCCATTTGGCCAGATTCTGCCCATGCAGAAAGAATTGTGTGGAATCCATCACTCATGTGCTTCTGCACTGCAACCTATATGCGGACCTAAGGATCAGATTCTTATATCCTTTTTTAACCAAAATGGGAGCCCGTTCTGATGCACCTAAGGTGCACAGGCTCTTGAGTGATTCTAGTCCAGATATCACAGAGAAGGTGGCTAAGTTTCTCTGCCTAGCCTCACAGTTGCGTCAAAGGAT
This sequence comes from Gekko gecko, assembly GCA_029375565.1. Lineage (NCBI taxonomy): Eukaryota > Metazoa > Chordata > Lepidosauria > Squamata > Gekkonidae > Gekko > Gekko gecko. The sequence continues at coordinate 168,140 of JAPDNY010000001.1, read as the reverse complement.
TGCCTAGAATGTTATATGTATGTTTCAACTGGTTTATACGGGTGTTTTAACTGGTTTTTAATCCTAGTATTGTACTGATGATTTTATGCCAATAAAGGCTGACTTGACTTGACTTGACTTGACTTGATACTGATTGGTATCAAGCCCACTGGCCACAAAAAACTCATGAAGCTTGGGAAACCTCCCTTCATCATTATACTCATCAGGATGATCACCTGTTAACCTTATTTATGCACTAGGAAGCCATCCTTCCATCTCCAGTTACAGCCTAAGCAACCACTAATCCATCATTGTTCAGATAAGACTTTTGGGTGGGACCATAAATAGAGTGAAGAATGTTCCTGGAGGAAGCAGAATAGTCTTAGTGGAGGAATAGTGGAGGAAGCCAGTTCAACTTTTAATCCTATTGGCTGGGCTGCCTTGATTAATAACCTGAGAGGTTCCAGGCATCAGAGGAAATGCACATGTATGAGAATCAATCTATTAATTCCTCAGCTTTCGGGGAGTGAGTAGCTTTCGTGTTCTGGGCTGTGCCACCAGAGGCCTACTAGGCCCAGGGAGCCTGGCTAGCAGTAGGGGAGGCTGGGCCTACAAACCCCAGAAGGCCTTGGGAATTTTTGGTGCCAATTTTGGCCAATAGGGAAGAAGAGGGCTGGGGAATAAAAGAACTGGTTCAAGAGGCGATGCTGTTCTTCTTCCCAGGGAACAGGGCCAGAAGGAAGGCTGCTGTGGGGAAGAAACCCTCATCCTGAGGGAAGGGTGAGTAGTCTAAGGCCACTTGAGATACTGAACTAGGGACAGTATATTTAGACGCATTAGGGCATTTGATTTCTTTTCACCCACTTACTGTTATTGTTCCTGCACCTTGTTTGTTTGACCTCCTATAAAATAAACCATTTTCATTATTCACTCTACCTGGTCCTCATTTTGGCTAAAAGGGAGATCTAAAGGCCTGGGAGGGTGCTCTGGTCCTTCTCAGAGGAATCTGGAACCGAGGGCTGGCAGCGTCAGGTGACACCCCACCTGAGCCATGACAGTAGTACTTATCCTTACATTTTGTTTCTTTTTTCTTAGTTCTGTAACACTTCTGCTAATGTTCTGATAACAATCTTCCCCGTGCATCTGTACTGTTCTGGTTAATAGAAATGTATATTAGATGAGTAAAAATCATATCTTTGCTAAAGATCTCAGGCTCTCACCAAAGCTTTTGCCTAAGTATCTGGTCATTTGTCAATGCAAAGGTTTTTTTTTGTCATCTTCTGGACATGGAACAGGGGTCACTAGGGGTGTGGGGGAGATATTTGTGAATTTCCTGTATTGTGCAGGGGTTGGACTAGGTGACCATGGAGGTCCCTTCCAACTCTATGACTCTAAGTAGTTCTACCACTCATGTCTCCATATGTGGCCTTGGACATCCAGGTATATATCAGTCTGGTGAACTGTGTGTGCTACATGCATAGTGTTGAAAGCTGGTTGAAAGGAAAGTGGAGCTTGTAGATTTAGTATTAAATAAGGCACAGGGTGGGCAGATAACAGGATGATTCAGTAAGACAACCAACATATTCATTCTGAAGTAAGCTTTATTATCTGCCATGCAATAAAGAAGAATGAAGCAGGAAATCAGTGGAAGGGTTGTCATTAACCACTTTCCACCCCAAAGACCATGCAAATAACCACATATGTCAGAATTTACAGAAACACAATAAATAGGAAAAGTGAAGAGAATCGCGAGGAATGCAACATGCAAAGTGCCATCAGCTTAACACTGGCAACATGAAAATGAGGTGTACATCGACGAGGGTACATTTCCCCTTTGTTGCTTGAACAATCATTCCAAACAGATCTTACTTGAAGTGTCGTGGCAATGAGAAAGCCTGTTTGGTTTGTCCCATCATAAGTCCACCCGAAGAACCACCAGTGGAAACAACGATAGCTCCCCCACTAGATCCCCCTGTACCACAACACACACCATCACTGCCTCCATCACCTGATACTACAATTGTTTTTCCACCAGAACTTCCTCCAGAGCTTAAGCCCCCTCCAAGGCCTCCCCCAGATCCTATAACCTTAACCCCACCAGAGCCTCCACTGCCAGTGCTTACACATACAGCTCCTCCACTACCACCAGATCCCCCCTCTACAACCTTAACTCCACCCACACCAGACCCCCCACCTACAACCTTAACTCCACCATCACCAGACCCGCCACCTACAACCTGAACTCCAACATCACTGGAACCAGCATCTACAACTTTAACTCCACCACCACTGGACCCACTTGAAGCACAACAGGCAGCTCCTCCTCCTCCACTGGACCCACTTGAAGCACAACAGGCAGCTCCCCCACCACTGCCACTACCAGCTACAACAACAGGGACACCGCCACCAAGCCCCCCGCAACAAACTCCTCCTCCGCTGCCACCACCCATGGCCATCACGGGCACTTTTTGCTGGGACAAGCCACCGCCGAAGCCAGATCCAATCCCACCGTAGTATCCAGATGATTGTCCGCCGTAACCCCCAGCTGGTACCACGATGACCTGGCCAGATTGCCCCATGCCACCGCTGCCACAGCAGACTGCACCACCGCCGCTGCCGCCACTGCTGCAGCAGACGGTACCACCGCCGCTGCCGCCGCTGCTGCCGCAGCACACTGCACCGCCACTGCCACTGCTGCAGCAGACTGCGCCACCACTGCTACCGCCGTAGTAACCCAGTCCAGATCCTTGAATCTGTTGAAGCCCACTATAACCACCACCGCCGCAGCAGGATGATCCTTGGCCTCCTTGGACTACGATGACACGCTGTCTGGATCCACCGCAGCACCCTCCACTTCCTCCTCCTCCACAGCAGCCTGAGGAGACCCCTTGGATCTGCATGACTCCACCAGAAGATCCACCACAGCAGGAGCCACCTCTGCTGCTTCCTCCTCCTCTGCAGCGGGAACAGCCTGAACCTCCACAACAGCAGCAGCTGCTTCCGGTCTGCCTTTGCTGAGACATCTTTCTGTGGTTGTCTGTTTGGATGGGTTAAGCCTAAAAGAGAACAAAGAGTTGCAAGACATCTCATTAGGACTGTAGCCTCTAGGCCCACTGGCCACCCAGGTGCTGAAATGGGCTAGTGTTGCCAGGTGAGGATGAGAAGCAGGTGGGGGGCTTACCAGGAGGTTCTGGGAGAGGGAACTCTGAAGCAAGTTTTGAGTGAGCCGCCGTCACATTTAAAGGGACCGTGTTCTTTTTAAATGCTTTCTCTCCTTTGGAAATGATGGAGGATGAGGGCACCTTCTTTTGGGGCTCATAGAATTGGAACCCCTGGTCCAATCCTTTTGAAACTTGGTGAGTTTCTTGAGGAGAGGCATCAGCAGCTATGCTGAAAATTTGGTGCCTTTAACTCAAAAAGAGCACCCCCAGAGCCCCATATTCCCACAGGTTGATTCTCCATTATACCCTATGGGGACCAGATGCTATAGGGTATAATGGAGTCCCCAGCAACTATCCCCCAACTTTCTAATAGCCCTGAAGTGGGGAGGGGCTCCAAATCAGGGGATCCCCTGTCTCTGTGACCGTAGAAACATTACCTAAAGTCATCTCTCTTTCTCCATCACCAGCATGCACGTGGTTAGGCCTGTGATGAAGCCTCCAGTTCAAAACCTAGGTAATACGTCAGGGATGTGCAGCACTCCCTGAAGAAATGCCAGTGTCCCTCCCTCCAGACACTGATTCCCATTTTTCTTGAGAAAGTTCTCCAAGGTATCGTTTCAAAGGTTTCCAGCAAAATGTCAAGGCAACCTTGTTCCAAACAAGACCGAGCAATGGTCTAAACCCCCTAGCCCCCTGCCTATCAGTGAGTAATTCAGTATATTAATTATGTTGAAGCAGCTCTCAAGGGATGATTTAGCCACCATCACATGAACACATGAAGCTGCCTTATACTGCATCAGACCATCAGTCCATCTAAGTCAGTATTGTCTACTTGGACCGGCAGCGGCTCTCCAGGGTCTCAAGCGGAGGTGTTTTGCATCACCTCCTACCTGGTCCTTTTACCTGGAGATCCTGGGGATTGAACCTGGGACTTTCTGCTTGCTAAGCAGATGCTCTTCCACAGAGCCAGGGTTTGCTCTAAGCTGAGTTAGTGTGAGCTAGCTCCAGCTCACAGGTTTTTAGCCTCCAGCTCACAGATTTTTGTCTTAGCTCAGGAAGGATTGGCTCCATAGCAAACTGATATATGCGGTAGCCAAATCACTCACTCACAGCCTTGATGCCAGTAGCTCACAAAGCTGAATTTTTGCTCACAAGACTCCACAGCTTAGAGGGAGCATTGCACAGAGCCATGGTCCTTCCCCGGGTCTTCTACTGAGCCATGGTCCTTCCCCATCCTGATTGAACAGCCAAGATAGTCTATGACTGCAAAGCAGGGTTGTCAGATCTGGTTTGGAAAATTCCTGGAGATTTGGGGGGCAGAACCTGGGAAGGGTGAATTTTGGGGGGGGCGAAGAGGTAGATCAGCAGGGATCTGATGCCATCCAAAGCTGTCATTTTCACCAGGAGAGCTGCTCTCTATAATCTGGAGTTCAGTTGAAATTCCAGGAGTTCCCCAGGCCCTACCTGGAGATTGGCAACCCTATCGGGTCCTGAGCCTCCATCTCCATTACTTTGTCCATGTGAGAAAATGCATTTAAACCCATTGAGATCCACGATGAATCTCTGTCGTGGACATTACGACTGAACTGTCTTCCCAGGCTAAGCTGAGAATTTTGCTCGCTGCATGTTGGCACCTTGAATCGTTTCATCATGCAGCCCAGATAGTGATCTGAAGACGGGTGACACAATTCTACTGCAAAAGGAGAGCAGGTGCAGTCTTTGATATATGAGCCTGTGGGTGAACATCAGCTGACAGATTTATCCGATAAAGGATTAAGGTGCTTCTCAGAATGAGCTAAGGGAGTGGCAAAAAACCTTGCACTCAAAAGCGATCAGAACGAGGAAACCCTCATTCATTCATCATGCCTCTGTACAATCAGCCACCACATAAGATTGTTCTACATGCCCTTGAAAACATGGACGTCACCTGAAACTCAACATGCCACTCAAAAATCATTAGCAGGCTCTAGAGATTGGACGACAGGTGGAATAACTCCAGCATCCACAATCTGTCTTGAAGGATTCCTTCATTCCTTGAAGATCCCAAACAACGAGAATGGAGACTTCATACATCCCTTAAGGAACTCTAGAAAGCATCATTTTCCCATCCACCGTCAGCATCCTCTGAAAATTATTTGGCTATCATCTGAGCCTTTGATGCTCTGAAAGTCCTTTGGTCAATGAAACAAAAGAAAGAGAAAGAGCTTCAAATCGCTTCTCTTGGGCTTACCTTCTTCGGCAAATGTGCTCGAACCAAAGGAGCAGTCGTCTCGATGGAGTGAATGAAGCTCTTGGAGCGAAGGGATCTTTTTATATGTGTCCTTGGGCCTCTCCCACGGGAAATGAGACACCCCCAGGAATGGTGAGTGATACATTTACTCCCTTTCTAACAAGTGGCCTCGTGAAACCATAGATGCCTGGCCGGTCATATGAGATCCCTATCTCTCTTTGGGATCACTGCTTATTTGATGAAGCATAAACAGTTTAATGAGGAGCCCCACCTAATAGGTCAGTTCCTGTGATCCTGCTTTGTAGCGGTGCGCCAACGTCAAGGGACTTTTGCTAGATGCTGGGCCCAAGGCTTGGAGGGATGGGAAATTGAGAAGGACACCGTCAGTGGTCTCCCCTTGACCTGCCATGGCACACAAACCAAGGTTTTTCTCACAGTCTGTGACCACCTTGAGTTAGCCATGCAAGATAGCAAATTCCTTCACTACTGGGATCTGTTAATCACATTGGAGTCCCAGCATGTGCCTGATCTCTCACCATGTTCCAGAATCAGCCCTTCTTGTGCCACCAAGGGACATCCACCATCTGATGGCGGCAACCAAAGAAGTCTATATGGATGTCCAACGGGCAGCTAGTAAATAAGGACTGTCCCTAGATGCCCCCTCATCTGTCTCCTCCAGCCCAATCTTTTTGTTATTCAGAAGATAAAAGGACCTACTGTTATAGGAAAGTCTTTCATTAGGTCAGCTCGGAGCAGTAGCTTTATTGGTTTACTGCAGACAAAGTAACAGAGTCTTGTGGTACCCAAAAGACTACAGATTTATGGCAGTAGATACTGTTCTGAACCCGAGTCCCACTTCATCACGTGCATCTGAAAAACTGATCATTAATTCTTCTTCCATATGTGGTGGAAATGTAGGAAGGTGTATAAATATTGGTCCGATATTAAAAAGATGGTATTAGAGATCACAAACCTTAACCTAGAACTACTACCAGAGATATACATATTAAATATAATACCAAATGGAGTCACGCAACATGACACGTATTTGCTAATATATATTTTAACTGCAGCTAGAATACTAGCTGCCAGACTTTGGAAAACAGACAAAGTTATCCTTGAGAGATGAGTTAAAGCAGAAATTGTTAGCGGCGGCAGAGATGGATAGATTAAACATGTTACTACAAGGAAAGGATGATACAATATTCCAGAAAAGATGGTCAAAAGTTTACCAGTGGTTGGATAAGAGATTTGTATAAATGACTCTCTATATATCGTGTATTTTGAACATACGTACAAGTTGTTAAGTGGGGAAATTGAATAAAAATACTTTTTAAAAAATGAAAAGCTGATCATTAGTTCACAAATGCTTATGCCACCATAAACAAGTCAGACAGCAAGGTGCCACGGAGCTCTTTTTCCCCATAAAAGAGCATTTCTCATAAAACCTTCCAAAATAACACAAATCTACATATTTTCAAGATGTGTATCTTAAGATTGCACTTCTACACACATTTCCTTGGGAATAAGCCATGGCAAATCTAAGTGAGCCTCACTTTTGACTAGAAGAAGAAGGAGAAGGAGAAGGAGAAGGAGAAGGAGAAGGAGAAGGAGAAGAAGAAGAAGAAGAAGAAGAAGAAGAAGAGGAGGAGGAGGAGGAGGAGGAGGAGGAGGAGGAAGAGGAAGAGGAGGAGGAGATTGGATTTATACCTCACCCTTCACTACCCAAAAGTGTCTCAGAGTGGCTTACAAACTCCTTTCCCTCCCCCTCCCCACAACAGACACCCTGTGAGGTAGGTGGGGCTGAGAGAGCTCTTGACAGAAACTGCTCTTTTTCAAGGACAGCTCTTATCAGAACTACGGCTTGCCCAAGGTCATCCAGCCAGATGCAAGTGGAGGAATGGGGAATGAAACCCGGTTCTCCCAGATTAGAGTCCGCGCACTTAACCACTACACCAAATTGCTCTCATACACTACATACACTGGGGGTGGAAAGCCAGGGGTCTTTTCGGGGGGAGCGCACCGGAGCGCAGCTCCGGGAGCTCAGGAGCCAAGCCCCGCCCCCAGCCGGCGTCCCAGAGAGTCTTTCAGGCAGCCGAATGTCAATTTCAGCTCCATTATATGCTATGGGCCATTGAAGTCAATGGTGAAAACATAGGGTATATTCTAGGGGCTGGAGGGGAGGGGTTTGAGGGAGAGGCTCGAAACTCACAGGATAGCTGATGGAGCCTCTTCCCAAGATACCCACCAAGTTTCAAGAACATTGGACCAGGGGTCCAATTCTATGGGCCCCAAAACAGGTTGCCCCTATACCCTCCATTGTTCTCTATGGTGGGAAAAAAATAACTTTTTTTCCCACCATAGAGAACAATGGAGAAATGGGGCAACCTGTTTGGGGGCCCATAGAATTGGACCCCCTGGTCCAATGTTCTTGAAACTTGGTGGGTATCTTGGGGAGAGGCTCCATCAGCTATCCTGCGATCTTGGAGCCTCTCCCTCAAACCCTCCCCTCCAGCCCCCAGAATATACCCTATGTTTTCACCATTGACTTCAATGGCCCATAGGGTATAATGGGGCTGAATTGCCACTGAATTTCTTTCATTCCCTCCTTTCCTTCTTTCTTTTTCCTCTTTCCCTCATTCTTCTCTTCTCTCTTTCTTTCTCTCTTTCTTTCTTTCTTTCTTTCTTTCTTTCCCACCTTCTTCTCTTCTCTTTTTTCCTCCTTTCCCTGTTTCCCTCCTTCTTCCCTCTCTTTCTTTCCCTCTTTCCTTCCTTCTTTCCTTCTCTCTACTCTCTCTCTTTCCTTCCCTCTTTCCTCCTTCTGTGGCCCAACTCTCATGAGAAGGAGTTTAAACTTTAAACCCCTTCTCTCTTAGCTCCCCCACCCAGACCAGCTGGGGAAGGGAAGGGGAGGCTTTTGAAGATGCTTCCCCCCTTTTGCTTCCCCTTCTGACATCACTTCCAGTGATGTCAGGGGATGTGGCATATGCTAATAGCCTAATAGCTCATTAGCATACCATATGCTAATGAGCTCCTGCAGCTGTTCTTCTACGAAAAGACCCCTGGAAAGCACCCTCAAGGTGAAGCTGACTTATGGCGACCTTGCAGGGTTTTCAAGGCAGGAGATGAACAGAGGTGGGGCTTGTCATTGCCGGTCCTTGCACAGCAATCCTGGACTTCCTTGGCAGTCTCCCATCCAAGTATGAACCAGGGCTGACCCTGCTTAGCTTCCAAGATCTGACAATACCAAGCTAGCCTAGACCGTCCAGGTGAATAGCACTAGGCCGCATATATGTATGCCTGTTCATCATAATCGGGAGAGACAACAGGAAACAACTGTGAGCTGAATGACCCGCAAAAGTAAATCCAAAAAGAGACTTCAACAAAGTGAAATGCACATGTAATCAGAAATGAATCAAAACATATAATCCATTACTAGAAAATACAGAAGTTCACAGGATCCGAAGAAGGAAAAAAAACAAAGTCCAGAGAAGATGTCCAGCACTTTTCCTAGGTAGTATGCAGTGTTTCAGACTTCTGGTCCTTCCTCGGGAACAAAGAGCTATAAAAGTTCAACAGTGATAATTACATTTATTTATTTATTTATTTGTTTATTTGTTTATTTATTTATTTATTTATTTATTTATTTATTTATTTATTATTTTCCATTTATATTCCGCCTTGCAGAAAATTGGCTTTAATATGATTCTTTTGTATCATGGGGATCAATTTTGTGAAATTTGGTTGATAATATTGTTAAAAAAGCATGATGGTATTTTATACTTTTATAGTTCTTTGTTCCTGAGGAAGGACCGGACATCTGAAACACTGCATACTACCTAGGAAAACTGTTGGATATCTACTCTGGACTTTGTTTTTTCCTTCTTTGGATCCTGTGAATTTCTGTATTTTCCAATGATGAATTATATGTCTTGATTCATTTCGGATTACATGCGCATTTCACTTTGTTGAAGTCTCCTTTTGGATTTAGTTTTGTGGGTAATTCAGCTCACATTTGTTTCTTGCTGTCCCTCGCCATTTTTTGCTTTGTGCTGTCCTGTTTGTTGTGGATTATTCATCATTGTCGGCATCTATTATGATAGAAAGATCTGCCAACGACAATGTGAGAGCACAGTTTACATACAAAGGTAAAATTAATATACAAACATGAAAATTCATAACCTTATCGGGTGTAATTAATTATACATAAAAGTTATTAGAAGGTCTGGGATATCTGCTTTCATCCAACCTATCTCATTATGAAAGCAAGGTGGGAGAGCAATATATACCCCAGTGAACTATTTCGATAAAGGGTGAGAAACGGGGGAATCAATAAATTATTTTTGATTCCTGGCAAGCTTGTATGTAAGTCAAGACAAATGTGCATTTTGTCTTGTTCTTGCATCATTTCTTTTTTCAGCCATATACGCTCGACAGTGACTTGTCGATGCCTGTATGGTATCTGCTATACTGTACTGTTGCATTTCCACATTCGGTAAAAAAATTGTCTTGCGGACACGTGTGCCGATCGCTCCATGAAAAGTCCAGAATGCAATGCAGACACAGACCAGTCAACTTCTAAAAAAATAATCCATTGAAAGACTTTTTTTAAAAAAAATTGGAATGTACAGAAACATAATTATTCTAGTGCCAAATTCAATGCACACTGTGTGTGTGTGTGTGTGTGTGTGTGTGTGTGTAAAGTGCTGAAAGTCAGAGCTGACTTATGGTGATCCCAGCAAAGGACTTCCAAGGCAAGGGAGAAGCAGAGGTGGTTGGCCATTGCCTTCCTCTCCAGAGCCTCCCTTGGTGGTCTCCCTTCCAAGAACTGACCCTGCTTAGCTTAGACTTATGGCGATCCCAGCAAGGGGCTTCCAAGGCAAGGGAGAAGCAGAGGTGGTTGGCCATTGCCTTCCTCTGCAGAGCCTTTCTTGGTGGTCTCCCTTCCAAGAACTGACCCTGCTTAGCTTAGACTTATGGCGATCCCAGCAAGGGGCTTCCAAGGCAAGTGAGAAGCAGAGGTGGTTGGCCATTGCCTTCCCCTGCAGAGCCTTCCTTGGTAGTCTCCCTTCCGAGTACTGACCCTGCTTAGCTTACACTTATGGCGATCCCAGCAAGGGGCTTCCAAGGCAAGTGAGAGGCAGAGGTGGTTGGCCATTGCCTTCCTCTCCAGAGCCTTCCTTGGTGGTCTCCCTTCCGAGAACTGACCCTGCTTAGCTTAGACTTATGGCGATCCCAGCAAGGGGCTTCCAAGGCAAGGGAGAAGCAGAGGTGGTTGGCCATTGCCCTCCTCTGCAGAGTCTTCCTTGGTGGTCTCCCTTCCAAGTACTGATTCTGCTTAGCTTAGACTTATGGCGATCCCAGCAAGGGGCTTCCAAGGCAAGTGAGAAGCAGAGGTGGTTGGCCATTGCCCTCCTCTGCAGAGTCTTCCTTGGTGGTCTCCCTTCCAAGTACTGATTCTGCTTAGCTTAGACTTATGGCGATCCCAGCAAGGGGCTTCCAAGGCAAGTGAGAAGCAGAGGTGGTTGGCCATTGCCCTCCTCTGCAGAGTCTTCCTTGGTGGTCTCCCTTCCAAGTACTGATTCTGCTTAGCTTAGACTTATGGCAATCCCAGCAAGGGGCTTCTAAGGCAAGGGAGAAGCAGAGGTGATTGGCCATTGCCCTCCTCTGCAGAGTCTTCCTTGGTGGTCTCCCTTCCAAGTACTGATTCTGCTTAGCTTAGATTTATGGCGATCCCAGCAAGGGGCTTCCAAGGCAAGTGAGAAGCAGAGGTGGTTGGCCATTGCCTTCCTCTGCAGAGTCTTCCTTGGTGGTCTCCCTTCGGAGTACTGAGTACTGACACTGAGATACAGTGAGATCTGGCTATACCAAGCTACCGTCCCTCCATTCAGCATAGTAATAGACCCTAAAAAAACCAAAAATGATGCTTCTACCATCACCTATGCTGTATGCCACATTGCAGATCTGTGTGGGTCAAAAATGAGGGTATCCTTACACCACTACTCAGAACATTAACAAAGACTTTTCTTTGGGATACTGTATGACATGTTCTTAAAAGGAGGGCTTGTGGCTCAGTGGTAGAAGGTAAGTGGATGGCTTCAAGAGGAAATTAGATAAACGTATGGAGCAAAGGTCCATTAATGGCTATTAGCCACACAGTACCGATAGGAACTCTTGGTCTGGGGCAAGTGATGCCCTGTATTCTTGGTGCTGGGGGGCAACAGTGTGAGGGCTTCTAGTGTCCTGGCCCCACTGCTGGACCTCCTGATGGCACCTGGTATTTTTGGCCGCTGTATGACAGAGTGTTGGACTGGATGGGCCATTGGCCTGATCCAACATTGGCTTCTCTTATGTTCTTATGAGCCTCTGCTTGGCCTACAGAAGGCCCCAGGTTCAATCATCTCCAGCTAAGCTGATCAGGCAGTAGCTGATGTGAAAAGACCTCTGCCTGAGACCCTGAAGAGCTGCTGCCCCCACTGTTCTTGAACTTAGTAAGTATAAAACCTTTACTGCTAGGTAACACAATTACAGAGCCAGGGCATTTGTGACAGGAGGTGGTAGGATCAATTTATCAAGCAAAAGACACTTCTGAGTCTTGAACCACTTCAGGAGAGGAGACCGATCGTTGCCTTCCATGATCAAGAAATCTTTTTGCCTAAGCAATCAACACCTTGACATTGGAACTACTGTCAGATCATATCAGTGTTTGTCTCCATAGTCACGTCTTTATTATTCTTTTTAATATCAGTTTTATATTTTGTGTGTCACTCTGGTTCTCTGTCATTCATTGTTGTCTGCATAGATCTATGTGTGTGGGTACTCTAGGGTCTTTATCAGGGCTCTTTTTGAGCAGGACCTCCTTTGCTTATTAGGTGACACGCCCCTAATGTAGCGAATCCTCCAAGAGCTTACAGTAGCCCCTGTAAGAAGAACTCTATAAGCTCTTGGAGGATTGGCTACATTAGGGGTGTGACATCTAATATGCAAAGGAGTTCCTGCTACAAAAAGAGCCCTGGTCTTTATACTCAAATTATACATGTGGTGCACTCCATTTACTACATGTAGCAAGCCAGAGCTGTGTAGTGTGACTGGAGTGTCTGAGTATCAGATCAGGATCTGGGTAAGCCAGGTTCAAATCCTTGGTCTACGGAACCTTGCTGGGTGACCAGTCACGCTCTCAGCCTAACCAAACTCAGAGTTGTGAAGATAAAATGGATTAGGGGAGAAGAAAGGAAGGAGATCGTAAGCCACTCTGAGACCCCTTCGAGTAGTGAAGGGCAGGGTATAAATCCAATCTCCTCCTCCTCTTCCTCCTCCTCTTCTTCTTCTGCAACTTTGGTAGCATATTGGGTTGAAAGGCGAGGTACAAATGAAGTAAATCAATAAATAAATGATAAAAAAACAATAAACACATAAATGAACAATGAATAATGCATACTCTAGATTTACTGTGGTTAAAAATATTGTTGGGGAAAGAGTATATATTATGCGAAGCAGTCTAAACCATGCATAATAGAGTCCAGATGCTGGCAGTGCCCAGGAACACCTTTTTCCTAGGTGTGACCATTTTACTAACTATACCCTTTCCTTCGCAGGAATGCTCTAGCGACAGTTACACACATCCTGGTGACTTGTTTGATTACATAGCTGAAAAATGTTCTACAAGAAGCAACACGAAACGCTTTTCAAAGGTGCCCAGAAGCTGCAGCTGGCCTGAAAGATGGCTATCAGGCTAGAAAAGAAAGGGTTAGCTCCCTGGAGCTAACTGAAACAGCTAATTGTTTCCCAGTTGGGCATACTTCAGTGTGAGATTTCAGACCTTTGAAGCCTGAAATGACCTGGGCCAGGCATCTTTCCAGGCCCATAGCCAGGATTTTGTAATTCAGGGGCTTTTAAATAAGTCAGGGGGCACTGACATCGCAAAATAATAAAAAAAAAGATGTTAAAAACTCACTTTTACAGCATTCGCACTCTGCTTGCCTACATGGGGAAGCAAGCCACACTTGGGGAAGGGGTGGTGGTGGGAAGTTTTCCAGGCAACCCAGACAGTTGGGAGGCTTCCAGGTGACCCAGAGAGCCAGGGGGCTGGATGGAAATTGGGGGGCCTTGGAAGGAAGTGTTAGCCGAAATGCTTATTTACGCATTTATTGGGCTAAACTTATATTGAGTTCTGGTCTATGTATACAGAGAAAGTGATTCCGCTCAGAGACCCAGTTTCCCAAAAGAGAACACTTCACAAGGTTTCTTTAGTAAAATCAAATATTCTCTTTACTGAATAATATCTTTTTAGTACACAGGCAAACAATACTGATGCACTCATACATATACACAAGTTCCTTTAGATACAGTAGAAATGGAAAACCATATAGGGTTTTAAACTAGAAGTGTTTAGGAAAGGGGAATACACGTGATACTTACCTGATCCTGAAGCTCGACCTTCTCAGTGAAGAATACAAGAATTGTTTCTAACTAAGGATATTCTTACTTTTACTGCACACAGTTAGAACCAGCCAACATGTGTGAGGATTAAATGACTTGCTAGCTAGTTGGGGAAGGTGTCGACAACGAACCCTAACAAAAGATGAACCCTACTTTTATTAGCTGGGTTTAGGGGCTGGCATTGGGGTCCTCCTCCAGTCCGTCCCATCCCTATATCATTGGCTATAGGATGTGGGGTACCCTCCTACTAAGGTGGGGCAATATTGGAAATCTACACCTTTACTAAAGAGAACATTTGGTCCAAGGTGCAAAGATGGGTTGTCATGGAAACCTTAGAAGTGCAGATGACTCTGGCTTGGTCCAAGTCGCAAACAGGAAACAGTCTTAACACATGTAAAATACCAAGCATCCTGTGGGTTACGTGTGGAATTCAGATTCCTGATGGTGGACAGGTTGTTGTTTCTACCATCCTTCTGGCAGACCATAATGGAGATGCTTTCTTGTATGCGAGGTGTATGCATAGGTGTATGCGAGGTGTGTGTGTTTGTGACTTCATTAGCATGAAAGTACAGGCTGAAGGGTACTTTCCTAGTGCAGAGAGTCACATCAAACAAACCATACATTTCTCCCAATGCAAAGACATTTGTATGCACCATTCAGATGTGTGTGCAGGTCAGAAAACAACAAATAAAAGCATTTTCAAAGTACATCTCCTAACAGTCCCCCTTTCATGGCCTCAGTGAGCGAAGCGAGATGATGGCCATGACTTCCAAACACTTGTGGGGTGGCGTGTGTAACGTGAACACCTCAGACCGTCCATGATGTAACAACAACAACAAAGTTCGGTGGCGTTGGTAACCCAATGCTCGTTGGTTGATGTCGTCTCGTCTGGTCTGGACCTGAAGCATGAACAGGTTTCCTTGTACCCAGGACCAACTATCTGAAGCTAATCGTTGGGGGACAGACTAAAAAAAAAAAATCTAGCCCTATTAAAAAAACCAAATTGCCACTGTGAATGTCAAACTTCAAGGAAGCAAACAAGCACAGGTGTCTCCATGGACATGTAGATAAGTATACATATGCATACATGTCATTACTAAGGTAACACATAACAATCATGTAAACTAAACCAATAGCATTATTGAGGTAGACTATTACCTATTGCTTTCCATAGCAAATATACAAAAAATAGAAAAATTGGTTATAAAATCAGTAGTATAGACTATACTGTATTGATACATGCTATTCCTCTCCCTGAGGGCAGTCCTCATCGAGAGATATGGGCTCAATTGTAAACAATATAAAAATAATTACGTACAAGAAAAACATGCAAGAAATAAAATCACATTTCTTCAGTGTTCAGTAAAACATCTTCTTCAGAGTCAAGCAAAAAGAGTATTCAGAGGAGACTTCGTCAGCCTATTCCTTTTCTTGACACTTGCAGTGCCAATTCAAAGTGAACAAGGCCGGCTATATTTACACAACAAGTAAGCTGTAAAGATCTTCAAGTTTCTCCTTTCTTCTTCCAACAAGAGGTTTCCATTCCCTAATGTTAATGAACTGAGGCAAGTCAATTCCGGAACGTGCGCATGTCCACTGACACAAGGAAGGGAGTGTTTTTGCATAGCAAACAGTTCTTCCCTCTTCTGGCATCGCATTGTACCATGGGAGTACAGTTAGTAAAATAAACACATTTTCTATGAAATTAAACCAAACATTTAGACTAGTGTTCATGCAATCTGCATTCATGATTCCATCCAAGTTCATGAAGAAAATTATTAATAGTCATTCAAGCATTCACACACTAATCTTAGCAGCATTTCCAAAAGTTCTTACCCTGAGGAAATATTAAATCAAGTCAAGCTACTCTCTCTGTTGAGGGTGAGGCTGCCGGACCCTGTTGCTCAGACCGCTGAACTCCTAAGCTGAACAGGAGGGTCAGTGGGCCTGGAAAGTCTGTAGGTTCGGAATACCGGCCTCGAGGAAAAGTCCTCTTTTAAACTAGGAGACTTGTTGAGCTCCTGCTGTTATCCTGTCACTGGATTAACAGTTTTAACTAGAAGGATCCCTCTGAGGGACCTTCACCTATTGAAGTACAAAAACAGAAGAACAATTCTCTAAATGCAGACCTCCTTCTGCATTTGCAACACTTGGTACAGTCCAAGGGGTCTCGTTGACTCTCGGCCCTTGCTAACTAGACGAAGGTGTCCAAAGCTGGACGTACAGCATCAGTGGAAGGAGAGTACGCATGCAAAGTACATTTCGCGTAGTGTCTCCTGGGTCTCTCTGTACCAAGACACATACATTAAGACAAACAACAAATAACATTTAGCATTAATACAACGCTTCAAAAATGAAACTTCACACATTGGGGTTGCCATTGGATTTTAAAATTGGCAAGCAAACTCTCTCTTTCTGATTTAAACCGAAGTGGTTGGACTTAAGAATGCCAGGAAAAATTGTTGAAAAATGATCAATGCAGGTTCTCAGGTTGCACCGGGGTCCCTTTCCCAAAAGGGAGAGTGAATTGCATATCCTCAATACCAGTCCGATATTTCGAACCTAGACCCTTTACTGAGCCCACTGGAAAGAAGGAGGTTATGCTCCAATTTTCCAATGCCTAAAGGAAGGCCTTTGGCCAGTCCAATATTTCAAACCTACCTTGGCAGGACTCCCTGAAAGAAGGGCGTCAGACTCCTAAAAGTATTTATTAAATCACTTCTTCTGGCATTTTCTAAGTCTTCTATTGATTCTACTGTTCTCATAGGAGTTCGGGGTCCCGGCTTCCGGTCTGGGATTCATGGAGTCCTGACGTGCTCTGGCTTGCTCCCTGAGCTCCCAGAGCATACGAAGGGTCTTGACGACAGGGTGGGCTTCTTATAGCCCTCCGCAGATCCCCCCAGGAAGGGGGGTGACTGGCATCGAGCTTAGCCTGAGAGAGAGTTGAGATCGGCTGATAGCGGGGCTTTAAAGAGCGTCGCGACCAGCCTTGATCCCCTCCCCCAGAGAAGGCACTTCGGAAAATTTCTACAAGACCCTATTGAGTTGAAATCTCAACATAAGAATGCATGACCCAGACCTCCAGAACATCTTAAGGAAACTGACATTAAGGAAACACTGCTATAACAAGATACGGACTTTGAAGGTAACTTTTTAAAATTGCTCACCGGAGACGCGTTTTGGCCGAATATAAACAACATCCGATGAAGCGCTTGATCGTGCTGTATCTGTTGTACTAACATTGGAGCGGAAAAAGTGCAGTTAATAGCTTAAAAAGGCCAAAAAGCCGGATTGTTGATCATTCCTGCGGTTGGATTATTGACTTTAAAACAGAAACTAACAGTTAAATCCGCGAGAACTACAGTGGAAAAGTACTCTAGCTGCGACAGCAAAAATCAGCAAAACAGGAAGTGACTTCAGACCAGACAAGTATTCGTCCTAGAGAAGACTCAGGAGGCCGGAAGAAGGGAAGAAACCAAGAACAAGGGGGACCATTAAGATTGCCAGACAGGAAGTGAGTACCCGGAAGACCCATTTACCATAGAGAAATTGCGCTCGCCATTTTGGGAAGGTCAAATTTTTTTATTTTTTTTTTAAATGAAAGACTTAACAGAAAAAAGTGGAATTAATGCGATTTTGGTGGGCACAAGAAGGACTTTGATTTGGAGTGGATTGGAGGAAAAATTTTGAACAACGGCGTATGACCTGCGGCAACGACAGAGGGCAAATTCCTGGTCCTCCCCGAAAATGGCTGGGAAAGAGGAAAAAAGCTACAGGGCATGATGGATGCTATGGAGAAACGGGTGATGGATGCGATTTTGAAGTTAGAAAAGACTGTAATAACAGAAGTTACAGAACTGAAAAAAGAAATGTCTGGAATCACAAAAAAAATACAGACGTTGACTAAAAGAGCAGATGAGATGGATGTAAGGGTGAAGAGAGTAGCATCTGATATAGCTGATGTCACTATAGAAACAGATAAAGTGAATGTGATGGTCCAGTATAATGCAACAATTAACCACATGAGATTCAGGGGGATCCCTGAAGACAAAAATGAAGACATCCATTCAGTTATGGTAGATGCTGTAGCAGACTTTTTGAAAATGGAAGAGGAGAAAGTGGCGGCACAGATTGATGTGGTATACAGAGTCAACTCTGCGATTGCGCAAAGGAAAAAACTACCCAGAGATGTAATTGTCCAGTTTATATCTAAAAAGCTGAAGGAAGATTTGTTTAAGCAACAATTTCAGGAAGATTTTACAATTGACAACAAGAAAATCTTGGTCCTAAAGGAACTACCCAGAGCAATGCTTCAGGATAGGCGACTCTTCAAAGATCTGATTGACAAACTGAAAACAGAAGGCATAAGGTACAGATGGGAAATTCCTAAAGGTGTCAGTTTTTCGTTTAAACAGAAGAGAGTCACCATCAAGTCTGTGGAGCAAATGACCAGTTTCATCAATGATAATTTTAAAGATTCTGATAAATAATCATAAAACAACATGGAGAGTCAAATAATTTCATGGAATGTTAATGGATTGAACTCACCACAAAAAGAAAAAAATGTTAGACTTTGGTTGGAAAAACAAAAATGTGATATTGTTTGTTTGCAAGAAACGCACATTAAAAAATCTGATGCCAAATTTTTGATTCAAAAAAGATTAGGAGAGGAATTTTATTCACTCTCCTCTCAAAAGAAAAAGGGAGTTGTTATATATATTAAAAAAGAGTTGGAACCAAAAGAGATTTTTAAAGATAATGAAGGGAAATTTTTAGCAGTAGAAGCCATGCTGCAGAATAAAAAGACATTAATTGTTAACCTATATGCTCCCAATGGCGCGAAGGAAAATTTTTTTCAGGTTTTGTGGGAACAACTACGACAGTTGACCTATGAGCAAATGATCTTAATGGGTGATTTTAATGGTACTGTTGACAATGTTATCGATAGAAAATCTAAAAGAGGAATTGATGCCATGGGTAAACTTCCTAAAGTATTTTTTCAATTGACTAAACATGAGCATCTGGAAGATGTGTGGAGAGTTAAAAATCCCAGAGATAGAGAATATTCCTTTTACTCATCAAGACATGAATCTTTTTCAAGGATAGATATGATGTGGATGACAGAGAACTTAGTCTTGCAAACACGTAAAATTGAAATACTACCTAGGACTCTTTCTGACCACAGTCCGATAAAATGGTCAACCTATGTTAAGAGGAAAAAATTTCAATGGCGACTTAATGAAGATTTACTGGACAAGCAAAATATTGTCGACAAAATAAGGACAGAAACCCAAACATACTTTCAATTGAACTTAAATAAGAGTGTACAGACGCAAACGGTATGGGAAGCCTACAAGGCCGTGATGAGAGGACATCTGATTGCAATTAATAATAATGACAGGAAACAACAAATGAAAATAGATAAAGAAATTATGGAAAATATTCGGCAAAAAGAAACAGAACTTAAGAAAAGACCTGGCAAAAAGAAGATTTTGAGAGAATTGAGGATTTTGAGGGAGCAATATGAGGCAAGACTGAACAAAGAAGTATTTTGGAATTTGAAAAAATTGCAACAGAAATCCTTTTAAGGTGCAAACAAACCTGGCAAATACTTAGCATGGCAATTAAAGAAAAGAAGAGAGAAAAATAATCACCTGTCTGAAAGATGGAAATAAAGAATTTTCAGACCCAGGAGGAATCAGAAGGGAATTTTATAAATACTACGCAAATCTCTTTCAAGCAAAGCAAGTGGACCCTCAAAAAATGTTGGATTATTTATCCAAAGTTAATTTGATACAACCAAACCCTGAAATGAAAACATTGTTAAATGCTGTAATAACCAAAGAAGAAATTAGTAGAGCAATAGCTGAGGCAAAAATCTCTAAAGTCCCAGGCCCGGATGGTTTTTCTGCTAAATTTTATAAAAAATTTCATGAAGACTTAGTTCCGGTGTTGGAGATTCTTTTAAATGAAATTAGAAGGACTGGAAAAATTCCGGACTCCTGGAATGAAGCTGCAATCACTTTAATTCCTAAAGAAGCACAAGATTTAACAAACGTAAAGAACTACCGGCCCATTTCATTATTGAACAACGATTATAAGATCTTTGCAAAAATATTAGCAGAACGCCTCAAAAAGTTTTTGAAGGACACTATTGGTGAAGATCAAGCTGGATTTTTACCAAATAGACAAATTAAAGACAATATGAGGGTTGTCTTAGACGCAATTGAGTATTATGATAAACACCCTGAAAAAGAAGTTGCCTTTTTATTTTTGGATGCAGAGAAGGCTTTTGATAATCTGAATTGGGAATTTATGTTTAAAGTGTTTGAGAAATCTTTGATGGGCACAGAATTTATAAGAATGACTCAAGCGATATATAAAGATCAAAAAGCTTCAGTGATTGTAAATGCAGAATCAACAGATATGTTCCAGGTAAGAAAAGGTACTAGACAGGGATGCCCCCTGTCCCCATTGTTATTTATCTGGATTTTGGAGATTTTGCTACAAGCGGTTAGAGATGATAATAACATAAAAGGTTTGAATATTGGAGGTTTTTCATTTAAACTAAGGGCATTTGCAGATGATATTATGTTTATTGTTGAAGATCCTGTTGATAATGTGCCTAAGGTATTTGAAAAAGTGAAAGAGTTTGGCGACCTTGCAGGGTTTTATGTTAACAAAAATAAATCTAAGATACTGTGTAAAAATATGATTGGTCCAAAGCAACAAATGTTACAAAATGTGACAGAATGTGAAGTGGTTAAAAAGGTTAAATATTTGGGAGTCGAAATCTCAATGAAAAATATAGATTTGTTTAAAAATAATTATGAAAAACTGTGGGGTTCGATAAAGAGTGATCTAGAAAAATGGGAAAAATTAAGGTTATCTCTTCTTGGAAAAATTGCCGTTGTTAAAATGAATGTACTGCCCAGGTTAATGTTTTTGTTTCAGACAATACCGATTGTAAAGGATGGGAAAGTATTGGTCAAATGGCAAAGAGAAATCTTTAAATTCATCTGGGCAGGAAAGAAGCCAAGAATTAAAATGAAAATAATGTATGATGCTAAGGATAGAGGTGGCTTCCAAGTTCCGAATTTGCGTTTGTATCATGAAGCTGTTTGTATGTCTTGGTTATCTGATTGGATTCATTTGGGGAATAGAAAGCTGTTAGCTCTTGAGGGACATGATTGCAGATTTGGCTGGCATGCCTATCTTTGGTATGGGAAAAATAAAATGGATTCTATGTTTAAGCATCACTATGTAAGGAGGACATTGTTTGATACATGGTCCAGATATAGGGAAAAAATTTCGGATGAGAGGCCTTTGTGGATTGTTCCAAGTGCTGTTATACATTTGTTTTCTGAACATAAAGGTCATGACTGGTTGAAATATCAGGAACTATTGCAAAAAGAAGGGAAAAAAATATGTTTTGAAGCCAAACAATGAATTAGAATTTGAATACGGTTGGTTACAATATTGTCAAATAAAAGACATTTATAAAAAAGACTGTAAAGAGTTTGGCTTTAGAGCCATCAATGATGAATTTGAAAATCTATGGCTGAACGGAGAGCGGAAAATGATTTCAAAGATGTACAAAACTTTGTTGACTGTATATACTCTAGACGAAACTGTAAAGGAGCAAATGATAAAGTGGGCCATAAATATGAACAAAGAAATCTCTATGGAATCATGGGAATTTTTGTGGAAAAGATCTTTTAAAATGTCTACTTGTATCAATGTAAAAGAGAACTGTTATAAGATGATGTATAGATGGTACATGACACCAAAAAAGATTGCTAATATTAGTATGGATAAGAACTTGAGTAACAAATGTTGGAAATGTAGAAAAATAGAGGGTTCTTTTTACCATATGTGGTGGTCATGTGATAAAGCGAAAATATACTGGTCTAATATTCATTGTGTGATGCAGAAAATATTAAAAACCCCAATTGAGAGAAAGCCAGAACTTTTCCTCCTCGGTTTGACAATGGAAAAAATTCCACAAGAAAAAAGGACACTGTTATGGTACATAATTACGTCGAGCGAGAATGGCCTTTGCTCAGCAATGGAAAATGGAGAAAATACCAGATATACATGACTGGTTGAGAAAACTGCTATTTTTAGCGGAAATGGACAAAATGACAAAGAAGCTTAATGGACAAATGGCAGAACAGTATACAAAAGAATGGGAAGGGTTGAAACTGTATCTAGAAACTGAATATAGAATGAAGGGGAAAATATATAACCTGGATACGTTTGGATATTGAACGTGAAGTGAAACGAATTTGGAATTGTACTATACTGTTATCTGAAAATATGATGTAATAGTAGAGTTTTTTTATAATAAGTTACCTGGTTTGATAATGCATATAAGTTTAAACTTGATTATCGTTTTATATCTTTGTTTGTTATTAGCAGTGTTGGAAGCCTATTAGGGGGGTGGGAGGGTTGGGGATTTTTTCTTGGAATTTGTATTGGTACCGTTATTGAAAATGTTGACTGTTTATTTCCAATAAAAAATTTTGTTCAAAAAAAAAAAA
>JAPDNY010000001.1:0-145688 GCA_029375565.1 Gekko gecko | reverse complement strand
TTTTATATATGGTATATCACTCCAGATAAATTATCGAAGTTTTACCTTAACCTACCAAAATGACTGTTGGAAATGTAAAAAAAAGTTGGTTCCTATTTTCATATGTGGTGGACATGTGATGGAGTTAAAAAATATTGGTCTTGAATTCATGAAATATTACAAAACATGTTAAAGAGTACCAAACCTTATGTACCAGAATTGTTTTTATTGAATATATTACCAGAAAATTGTAAAAAGCAAGATTCTTATCTTATTATACATGTAATGACAACTGCAAAAATACTGTATGCTAAATACTGGAGAAGAAATGAAGTACCTTCAAGAGAAGAAATCATAAATAAAATTTTTGAAACTGCAGAAATGGACAAATTAACATTAATGCTAAGAGGACAAACTGAAGGAAGCTTTGAAAATACATAGTCAAGATTTTATAAATGGGTTGAATAATACAACAAATAAAACATAATTGATATACAACCAATTTAGAAGGAAACAAGAACTTTACTTATAATCATATGCAAAAGACTTATACAAAAATACAAGGTGGACTATAGAACATAATTAAATATGGTATGAGGAACTTAAATAGACAATTTAATGATGTAATGGAAATCCCTAATTCATGTATGTATGTTGGTTTGTGTTTTGTTTGTTCTTTATAATATAAAAATTTTAATTTAAAAAAAGACAGTGCTATGGGGTCTTTCAGGAATGGGAAATATGCAAGAGTGGGGAAGGGAGAAATGAGGTATAACCCACAAGTCCTTTTGGGTTCCCACTAGAAAATAAACAAACATAGAAGTCCTGAGATTTCCGCAACTATCAAACACAACTCTTTGAAGATGCCCCCCCATCCCAAAGACTTAATCCCTCCAACTATCTTGACTATACTTCAACTGGCAGAGCCTATCCTTGCTTTTTTCCTTGTGGGATCTATTTGAGAGCTTCAAAAAATGGCTAAAGTTCCTTCTCTATTCTCTTCCAATTTAGGGTAAGATTTCTATGAAGATAAAAAGCTTTTTACAATAGTTTATATTGTTTCGATGCTGCATGTGGTCTGTAGTTGTCTTTAAGCAGTGAAATAAGAGAAGTGCTCTGTTCACGTGCTAAGCGGTTGCCTGGTTTCTCCTTCAGTGGGCTCTTAGGTGTTTATGAAAAGTGCTACTCCAACTGAATCTCTTTCCACACTTGGAGCATTCAAAAGGTTTCTCCCCTGTGCGGGTTTCTTTGATGCCGCTGAAGACTGCCACTCTGACTGAATCTCTTCCCACACTCTGAGCATTCAAAAGGTTTTTCCCCTGTGTGAATTCTGAAATGCTCGTGCAGATGGCCACTCTGACTGAACCGCTTTCCACACTGTGAGCATTCAAAAGGTTTCTCCCCTGTGTGGGTTCTTTGATGACACTGAAGACTGCCATTGTCACTGAATCTCTTTCCACACTCTGAGCACTCAAAAGGCTTCTCCCCTCTATGGGTTCTATGATGACGCTGAAGACTGCCATTCTGGCTGAATCTCATTCCACACTCTGAGCATTCAAAAGGTTTCTCCCCTGTGTGGGTTCTCTGATGATATTGAAGACCGGCACTCTGACTGAATCTCTTTCCACACTCTGAGCATTCAAAAGGTTTCTCCCCTGTGTGGCTTCTTTGGTGGTTTTGAAGATTGCTACTCGTACTGAATCTCTTTCCACACTCTGAGCATATAAAAGGTTTCTCCCCGCTGTGGGTTCTTTGATGCCGCTGAAGACTGCCAATCTGACTGAATCTCTTTCCACACTCTGAGCATTCAAAAGGCTTCTCCCCTGTGTGGGTTCTTTGATGATACTGAAGACTGCCATGGTGACTGAATCTCTTTCCACACTCTGAGCATTCAAAAGGTTTCCCCCTGTGTGGGTTCTTTGATGCCGTTGAAGATTCTCACTCTGATTGAATCTCTTTCCACACTCTGAGCATTCAAAAGGTTTCTCCCCTGTGTGGGTTCTTTGATGCTTTTGAAGATTTCCATTCATACTGAATCTTTTTTCACATACTGAGCATTGAAAAGGTTTCTCCCCTGTGTGGGTTCTTCGATGGAGTTGAAGATAGTCACTCTGACTAAATCTCTTTCCACACTCTGAGCATCCAAAAGGTTTCTCCCCGGTGTGGGTTCTTTGATGACACTGAAGATTACAACTCTGACTGAATCTCTTTCCACACTCCGAGCATTCAAAAGGTTTCTCCCCTGTATGGGTTCTCTGATGCAGTTGAAGACTTCCACTCACACTGAATCTCTTTCCACACTCTGAGCATTCAAAAGGTTTCTCCCCTGTGTGGGTTCTCTGATGCTCTTGGAGATAGGTACTCCGACTGAATCTCTTTCCACACTCCAAGCATTCAAAAGGTTTCTCCCCTGTATGGGTTCTTCGATGTAGTTGAAGAGTGCCACTGTGAGTGAATCTCTTTCCACACTCTGAACATTCAAAAGTTTTCTCCCCTGTGTGGGTTCCTTGATGCTCTTGAAGATAGGCACTCCGACTGAATCTCTTTCCACATTCTGAGCATTCAAAAGGTTTCTCCCCTGTGTGGGTTCTCTGATGCTGTTGAAGATGGGCACTCTGACTAAATCTCTTTCCACACTCTGAGCATTCAAAAGGTTTTTCCCCTGTATGGGTTCTCTGATGCTCTTGGAGATAGGTACCCCGACTGAATCTCTTTCCACACTCTGAGCATTCAAAAGGTTTCTCCCCTGTATGGGTTCTTCGATGTAGTTGAAGAGTGCCACTGCGAGTGAATCTCTTTCCACATTCTGAGCATTCAAAAGGTTTCTCCCCTGTGTGGGTTCTCTTATGGTGTTGAAGATTCCCACTGGTACTGAATCTCTTTCCACCCTCTGAGCATTCAAAAGGTTTCTCCCCTGTGTGGGTTCTCTGATGCTGTTGAAGATGGGCACTCTGACTAAATCTCTTCCCACATTCTGAGCAGTCAAAAGGTTCCCCCCCTTTATGGGTTCCTTGATGCCATTGAAGATTGTCACTCAAACTGAATGTCTTCCCACAGTCTGAGTTTTCAAACCGTTTGTGTCCTCTTTCTGTTCTTAGGTTCCCAAGAAGCTGTGACCTATATTTCATGTAATTTCCACACTGAACAGATTTATTTGTCTTCATTATATTGTGCTTTGGAAATTGTACATTACACTGTCTTCCATCACTCTTCTCAACCAAACGGCCACCTTTCTTTCTCATAGGTCTGCCTCGATTCCTGATGTTTCCTTTTAAATCTTCATTATTAACTTTATCTGGCAATTGTGGATGAAGTTTCTCAGTCTTCTCATTTCTCTGATGGTTCCCTGCTGGAATAAAGAGAGACCAGTTATTTATTTATTTGGTTTGTTTCCCGCCCTCCTGGTGAGTGAGCTCAGGGTGGTTCACATCAGTGTCATATAAAACACATAAAATCTATTAAATATTTTAAGATACAGTTCTGAAGCCCAATAACCGTATGGCGCCATCATACAATTCTGGCCCCCAATTTACATTAGCAATGAGGGAAGAGGGGTGAAATCAGATTGTGAATCAAATGGTTCTTAAGAACTGTTAAACTGTGAAGAAACAGTCACTCGCCTCAACCGTATGCTTGGCAGAATATCTCTGCCCTGTAGACCCTGCTAAATTGTAGGAAATCCCATTGTACTCAGATGTTAAACAGGAGAGAGTTCCACCAAGTTGGAGCCAGCGCCAAAAAGGCCCTGGGTCTGGTTGAGGACAGCCGGACACTTTTTGGGCCAGGAACTTCCAATGCTGTTCAGGCGACATACCAGCAGAGGAGGTCCCATAGGTACTTTGGTCCATGATGGTTCAGGGCCCTAAAGCTCAAGACCAAAACCTTGAACCTGACCCAGTACTCAACTTGGAGCCAGTGCAGCTAAGCGAAGCACAGGCTTTGTAAGTGCAGTTATCAGTGTCCCTTTAAGAACCTGAGTCTCTACATTCTGGACAAGCTGTAACTTCCGGATCAGCCTCAAGGGCAGCCCAGCACAGCAGAGCAAGTTACAGCAATCAAGTCTAGAGGTGACCGTTGCGTGGATTACCATGGTAAGGGGCAAGTTGTTTTACCTGGCTAAGTTTAGCAACTGGGAGGGCAGGCACGTTTAGTGTTGGGGAAAAGAGGAGTGCAGGAACCGTTTCATGCACTCTCCTGCTGACTGTGTTCATTTTGGGGAGGGAGAGATGCTGGCTTCCCAATGTTATCAAAAGAGAGAGCACCAGTCCCTTCCCAGAGGACTTAATTACTCTGGAACGTGGAATGTTCACGAGGGACGCCAAGGCCAGAGAGGGAGCTTGTTATCTTGCAGGTCCAAGAATGCTCACTCTCCCCAGCACGGCCATGTGAAACTAAGGAGACTTAAAGACAACATTCTTAAACAAGAGCAGGCCACAGCCAGACCGAACCAAACTTTTAAAGCCAACTCCATTTTGAGTGAACCAAAGTTCATGACTCTCTTAAGTCAGAAAACATTTTTGTTTTCAAAATTAGCATTTCAATAGTCAACACTGTTAGCATTTCAATAGTCAACATAGAATATTTCAACACAACCCCGAGACACAAATAGTGCACTTGTAAGTTTGAAAGTCATGCGAAATGCTGGCCTGGATGAATCACAAGCTGGAGTTAAGACTGCTGGGGAAAAGATCAATAACCTCAGATATGCAGACGATACCACTCTGATGGCAGAAAGTGAAGAGGACCTAAAGAGCCTCTTGCTCAGAGTGAAAGAGGAGAGCGCAAAAGTGGGCTTGAAGCTCAACATCAAAAAAACTAAGATCATGGCATCTGGGCCCATCACTCCTTGGCAAATAGAAGGGGAAGTCGTAGAAGTAGTGACAGACTTCACGTTCCTAGGATCCCAGATCACTGCAGATGGTGACTGCAGCCATGAAATTAAAAGACGCCTGCTCCTTGGGAGGAAAGCGATGGCAAACCTAAACAGCATGATAAAAAGCAGAGACATCACCTTGCCAACAAAAGTCCGCACGGTCAAAGCGATGGTATTCCCCATAGTAATGTATGGCTGCGAGAGTTGGACTATAAGGAAGGCCGAGTGCCGAAGAATAGATTCTTTTGAACTATGGTGCTGGAGAAGACTCTTGAGAGTCCCTTGGACTGCAAGGAGATAAAATCAGTCAATCCTAAAAGAAATGAACCCTGACTGTTCCCTGGAAGGCCAGATCCTGAAGCTGAAGCTCAAATACTTTGGCCACCAAATGAGAAGGGAGCCCTCACTGGAGAAGACCCTGATGCTGGGAAAGACTGAAGGTCAAAGAAGAAGGGGACGGCAAAGGATGAGTTGGTTAGACAGTGTCATCGATGCAACGAACATGAAACTGAGCAAACTTCAGCGGACAGCGGAAGACAGGAGGGCCTGGCGTGATCTGGTCCATGGGGTCGCGAAGAGTCGGACTCGACTGTGCGACTGAACAACAACAAGTTTGAAAGGGATACCCTTGGTTGTTCTGCCAAGATTCATCATGGCCGGGTGGTTGATCCGATCAACCTCGAAACGACAAGCGGAGGGGGAGGGGACGCCCTTTCTCCCAATGCTCAAGCAAATGCGAAAGCGTGATTCGAGGGACTGATTCAATTGTGGCGATGGACTGTAACGGAGAGTTTTTCCGAAAGAAAATTGAGCGTATAAACAGATCTTAGAGACTTTGGCATTCTTCCTCGGCTAATGTAAACATCCCCAAAAGATGGCGACAAGAGACGAAGAGGGAGGTGGGACCAGTGTTTTCTTCAGGAAGGAGAATAGTGGAAAGCGAGGTCATGTGACCTAACCATAGACTCTTTCTTCAAAGTAAATCGTGGGTCCCCTGGTGGCTAAAATGGAGTAGCGACCTGGATCTGTACTAAAAGCGGCTGTACTTTTAAAGGGACAGTGTTTGGCGTGTATCTTTGATCACAGAGACGTATGAACGGTATGAAGATTCTAAAGTTTAGTTTTTCCTGCGGTTGGACTGGCAAGCGGATCAAAAAGCAGTCTATTGGTTAGGAGTAAAAGGTTCGCTACCCCAACTCCATCTGCTTGCCAAGAGAAAGGCTGGACTCTCCGACAAGCGTGCTTTTAATGCAACAAAAGGAAGATCTCTTATGATACAAGACTTTTAAGGAAGCGAAGATGTCCCTGGAAAAAGGAACTTAGTTTAAGAACATAAGAACATAAGAGAAGCCAATGTTGAATCAGGCCAATGGCCCATCTAGTCCAACACTCTGTCACACAGCGGCCAAAATATACCAGGTGCCATCAGGAGGTCCAGCAGTGGGGCCAGGACACCAGAAGCCCTCCCACTGCTGCCCCTCCAGCACCAAGGATAGAGAGCATCACCTGCCCCAGACTGAGAGTTCCCATCTATACCCTGTGGCTAATAGCCACTGATGGACTTCTGCTCCATATGTTTATCTAATTCCCTCTTGAAACTGCCCATACTTGTAGCTGCCACCACCTCCTGTGGCAGTGAGTTCCATATGTTAATCACTCTTTGGGTGAAGAAGTACTTCCTTTTATCTGTTCTAACCCGACTGCTCAGCAATTTCATGGAGTGCCCACAAGTTCTTGTATTGTGAGAAAGGGAGAAAAGTACTTCTTTCTCAACCTGCTCAATCCCATTCATGATCTTATAAACCTCGATCATGTCACCCCTCAGCCGTCGTTTCTCCAAGCTAAAGAGCCCCAAGCATTTTAACCTTTCTTCATAGGGAAGGTGTTCCACCCCTTTTATCATTCTAGTTTACATCATGAATGGACAGATCCGGATTTATAAAAGCTAATGGAAAAAGAAGATCCATCAAAGACAGACGAAGATAAATTGTTGTAATATTCTTGCTGAGGGAACAATGGTTTTAAATATTCTGCCTATGGGGGGGAGCAAAGCGTAAAAGGAGAAGCCAAATTGTCTTAAGAGCTGTGATTATGTGTATTTTAACTTTGGAATTCCTTTCTGTTTAGTCTGATAAGCTGATGTTGTCAACAGAAGCGATGATTGGCGGGCACTCTTCGTGTTTTAAAGTAACTGAATAAGAGTAACAGCTATTTTATAAGCATTGTATAACCTCCACACTTGGGTTTTTAGTTAGGTTCTTTTTACTTTCTCCTTTAGATTGCAGATTCTCTATTGTGGTTTTATAGAAATGCAAATAAAAAATTCCCCTTTGGGGGGGCCAAAAAAAACAACAACCTCGAACAAAATTAATTCAGACATTTAAGTACTCCTTTTCACCCACTGAAGCTAATGTAACTGTCAGTCAAGTCGGTGATGGGCATTTGACATGTACAATAAAGTCAGCCCCTTTCATTCTATCTCTGGAGTCAGGAAAGTCAAGGAATGCTGTGTTAAGCCAGGGTTAAGCAAGTGTTAAGCGAGGAAGCTGGTTTCTGATACTCTACCTATTTAGAATTTGATAGTGAATTCTGACTGCTGCAAAGTATAAACATTCCCAGAAGTCAAAGTCACGTGAGTCAAAGTCAACACCACGGCACTAAGCAGAGTCCTGAAGCTTCCTGGGAACGGGACCAGAGTTTCAACTATAGAAGCTAATGACTGTAGAAATTAAAGTACCAAAGGTGGATCAGAGTTTTTGCCGAAGACTGAGGCTCAATCCAGCTCTAATTCTGCAACATTTACCACCTGGGAAGGCAGGTAAGGTCCAAAGGTCTATATGTGACTGCAGTAGGAGAGGATTGATGGACCTTTGGCCTCATCCAACTTGGCTCACCTTTCCCCAGAATATCCAGGATTTCAGGATACCGCAGCCTTTCAAGAGCCACAGCTGAGCTCTTCCCCAGAAGGAGCTTCCGAACCTCCAGATTCCCGGCCCCAGAAGGTCTCCCTCCCGCCTTACCCAGCGGGTAGTACAATTATAATTGTACTAAACTACGAGTCACTTGGAGCTGCGGTGGCTCAAGTGGTTAAGATGCTGAACTGCAGGCTGTGAAAGGTCAGTAGTTCAGCAGTTCGAGACCCGGG
Source organism: Gekko gecko (assembly GCA_029375565.1). Lineage (NCBI taxonomy): Eukaryota > Metazoa > Chordata > Lepidosauria > Squamata > Gekkonidae > Gekko > Gekko gecko. The sequence continues at coordinate 137,691 of JAPDNY010000001.1, read as the reverse complement.
TGCCGCATGACGGGGTGAGCGCCCGTCTCTAGTTCCAGCTCCTGCCAACCTAGCAGTTCGAAAGCAAGAAATTGCAAGTAGATAAATAGGTACCACTTCGCTGGGAAGGGAACAGCGTTCTGTGCACCTTGGTGTTTAGTCATGCCGGCCACATGACCACGGAAACAGTCTTCGGACAGCGCTGGCTCTTCGGCTTTGAAACGGAGATGAGCACCGCAACCCTAGAGTCGGATTCGACTGGCTCTCGAGCAAGGGAACCTTTACCTTTACCTTACGAGTCACTTAGAAATGAGGAGGCAGAAACGCCCCCTGGGTATTCCTTTGCCGGTTCCCCTAAAATAACCGTGAAGGATACCCACTCTCAGCCAACTGCGTCTCCACCATAGTCTCTCTTATAATTCTGGCTTCTTTCACAGAGAGACGGGAGGGAGGAGAGCACGGAAAGGAGAGAAATCTAAAAAAAATTCTCCTGGAAGGACAGAAACATGGTCAACATCAAAGCCCCCAATCCCAAACAGGAGAAGGGGGACGGATTATTCCCAGATCACGGTCGGAGCAGATGTTTGTAATCCCATCCAGGGGAAAAGGTACGTTGCAAAGGCTGGAAACAGAGAAATGAGGATCTGGACCCTTCCGGAGTCTTTCTGAGGGCCTTTCATCCCTACCTTCGCCTCAGGCCAGGACGCTTTCTCTGGCTTGGGTGATGGACACAACACTGGCCACACTTGCCTCTGGGCAAACAGCCAGACAGGCCTCACAATGCTTAATTGCTGTTCCATATTTTGATACGTGCCTCCTCACGATGGCAGCAATTCACACCTTTGCCGCCTATGAAAGATCCTTACCCAGAAAGGCCACGTTCCCGTAGTTCTCCAGCATGACTTCCCAGTAGAGAGCTCTTTGGTCCGGATCCAGCAGGGCCCACTCTGCATCGGTGAAATGCACGGCCACCTCCTCAAAGGAAAACGGACCCTGAAAGAAAAAGCAGAAAATCCCTCCTCAGAGATCACGCCGGGCAGAGAATGTACCTTGGAAGGGGGTAGTCTGGGAGGGTACAGGATGAATGGCTTGGCATGGGGTAATGGGAGTGGTGTTCAGAGCCTCTCTCGCCCAGACACCTTGTAAAGACTGCAGGAGCAAAAGCTCTCCTAAAAAAGGAGAGGGAACCCAGGCCGTCCCCCACTCAAATCCCCTACCTGGACGGGAGGGGCAGCAGCCGTTTCCACACCTCTGAAAAGATGACGGCTCAACAGCATCTCTCCACTGCCTGTTACCGAGACAAAGGAGGAAGGAAGGTTTTTTCCCCACGGCTCTCGATTCGATTTGCTTATTTGTTCTCCGCCTCATTCACCACATGGCCAGGGGCGTAAAGCCTTGCCCTGTGTACACTCAACACATTTTATCACTTTTTACACAATACTGGGAGAGTTAGAAGAGAAGGACCAGGTACCAGGAGCCTCTAGGGATTCTAAATGCTGCCGACGTATTTCAGACTTCTGTCAGGCCTGTGTCAGGTTGGCAGGGAGGGTGAAGAGGGAGATGGAAATGACGTGGCGTGGCACATCACCGTCACCTTCGGCCCAGATGTGACTTCAGCACATCTGAAGACAGGAGGGCCATGAGTTTCTAGTGTGCCTGTTGGCACGCCCACTTCCCAACCAGGTTTTCAGCCAGACGCAACATCAACATGACATCACATCTATCCCCAAAGCCCCTCCCCAAAGCTCCTGGGGGTGCCAGGCAATAGCACACCGTCCCAATTCAAGCATCCCCTTTCCCAAAGTGGCTCCCCAGATGGCCCTGTATGCACGGGCACAGCAGCCAAATGTTTCCGACATCATCGGCCCCCAGAAAGGGTTTTTCAGAGCCCTGCCGCCCCAGAAAGCGGAAGCTCCCTTTATTCACCAAACTGAATAGTTCTGCCAAGATTTGTCCACCTTAGGGAAGGCGGGAGAGAGAGGACTCTTCTAAATAATGGGAGGAATTGCCTTCCCTGAATTTGTCTAATCCCCTTTGAGAGGCATCATACGTAGTTGGACAGTGACTTCTGCAAATTAACTCTGTGTTGCAAGAAGTGTTTAATTCCCCCCCGACCTGAACCCTCTACCCATCTAATTCACTGGGCGTCCCAATTGCATCCAGGCAGAAAGAGTCCTCACCACAGGACAGGACATCTTGGGCATGCTCCATGGCCTGTGCCCTCTGCTCTGGCTCCAAGAAAGTTCTTTCCATTTCAGGGATTGTCGCTTTCATCTCCACATCTGAAACAGCAGCGAGGGAGAGGGATAAGAGATGGAATGGAAAAGAGACCAAGGAATGGACCCTGCCCCACTCCCAGGCTATGCTCCCTTCTATTGGCAGACCTGGTAAGTTATCTGGAGGGAGGAGGAGGAGGAGGAGGAGGAGGAGGAGGAGGAGGAGGAGGAGGAGGAGGAGAAGGAGAAGGAGAAGGAGAAGGAGAAGGAGAAGGAGAAGGAGAAGGAGAAGGAGAAGAAGAAGAAGAAGAAGAAGAAGAAGAAGAAGAGGAGGAGGAGGAGGAGGAGGAGGAGGAGGAGGAGGAGGAGGAGGAGGAGGAGGAGAAGGAGAAGGAGAAGGAGAAGGAGAAGGAGAAGGAGAAGGAGAAGGAGAAGGAGAAGAAGAAGAAGAAGAAGAAGAAGAAGAAGAAGAAGAAGAAGAAGAAGAAGAAGAAGAAGAAGAAGAAGAAGAAGAAGAAGAGGAGGAGGAGGAGGAGGAGGAGGAGGAGGAGATTGGATTTATACCCCGCCCTTCACTCGGGAGTCTCAGAGTGGCTTACAAACTCCTTTTCCCTTCCCCTCCCCACAACAGACACCCTGTGAGGTAGGTGGGGCTGAGAGAATCCTAGCACAAACTGCTCTTTTTTCAAGAACAGCTGTGCCAGAGCTTGTGACTGACCCAAGGTCACATCAGCAGGTGCAAGTGGAGGAGTGGGGAATCAAACCCGGTTCTCCCAGATAAGAGTCCGCGCACTTAATCACTACACCAAACTGGCTCTGAATCTGAAATTCTCTAGTAGAAGAGGCTGCTGAAGGAGGCTGTAAAATCTCCCATCTGGATGATTCACACTTGGAAAAATATCTCTCATGGACACTTTAGGTTTGGATAAGGCCAGATATCATTGCTTGAACAGGACATGGAAATCCCCTCACCTGCCTCTTCTCCTCTGCTTGACTCAGGAGGAAGCCTTCGGCCAGGGCCACCGCCTGGGAACTGGTCTCCGGCCCGCATCCTCTGACCCAGCCCTGCATTTCCTGGGGCAGGAGAGTCAGGAACTGCTCCAGGATCACCAGGTCCAGGATCTGCTTCTTGGTGTGCCTCTCCGGCTTCAGCCAGTGGCTGCAAAGTCCATGGAGCTGGCCCTTTGGCCTCATGGTAGCGGAATTGCCCAAAGCGTCAACAATGTACATCAAAGGACATCTGAGGTCATCAAAGGTACATCCGAGAAGCAGAAAACCAGCCAGGGAGGCAGTGGGGCCCTTGGATGACCTCGGATGACCAAGGGGTAAAAGGAGAAGGATGACAGGGAAATGGCTGAGAAGCTGAATGCATTTTTTCCCTCTGTCTTCACTGTGGAAGATGAGAAGTGCTTGCCCACTCCAGAACCACTGATTTTGGGATGGGTGTTGAAAGACATAAGTCAGATTGAGGTGACGAGAGAGGAGGTCCTACGACTGATAGACAGCTTACATCTCCAACATGTGATCAGCTTCAATAGCTTCAGTCTTGCAGCCGGACTGGCAACTATTGAAGCTGATAGCATGTTGGAGATTGGCGTCTGATTTTGTATTGAATTGTTCTCTTACTATTCCCAATGCTTGTTAGTATGAAAACCATAGCAGCTTAAAGGGAACACCCTGATGAAGGATTAACTTTGAAACGTTGTTATCAAACATCCGGACACAACGTCGAATTATTTAGCACTTCTCCATTGCTGTATCATTTAGTATTTTTCCGTTGTTTATACATTGTAGCAGATACCAGTTCTCTATCATTTACATGTACGTTTTCACTGTAGCTACATTGTATACATTATTCTCTATTACATGTTCTTCAGCTTTTTGGCAAGTTGTAATTGGTGAGTCTGTTAACTACACCTTGTTTCAGCCTTTCGTTTTTATTATATAAGAGTGTAGTGAACATTATTGAAAGATCTCTAAAGCCAAGCAGGGGTGGTCCTGGTTAGTGCTTGGATGGGAGACCTCCAAGGAATATCAGGGTTGTGACACGGAGGCAGGCAACGGAGAACCACCTCTGAATGCCCCTCGCCTTGAAAACCACATGGGAGTCACCCTAGATTGGCTGCGACCTGTGTGGGGAAGAACTTCTCCCGGGGGCCAGGCAGAAAGGGGAATAAATCCAGCACACACACCCCGGAGTGACCTTCTTGCTCTGTGGCCAGCTTCCCCTACACTGAGAGGGAAAAGGCTCTAGTGAACATAAGAACATAAGAGAAGCCAATGTTGAAACAGGCCAGTGGCCCATCTAGTCCAACACTCCGTCACACAACGGCCAAAAATACCAGGTGCCATCAGGAAGTCCAGCAGTGGGGCCGGGACACTAGAAGCCCTCCCACTGCTTTCCCCCAGCACCAAGAATAGAGTGCATCACTGCCCCAGACTGAGAGTTCCCATCTATACCCTGTGGCTAATAGTCACTGATGGACTTCTGCTCCATATGTTTATCTAATTCCCTCTTGAAACTGTCCATGCTTGTAGCTGCCACCACCTCCTGCAGCAGTGAATTCCATGTGTGAATCACTCTTTGGGTGAAGAAGGACTTCCTTTTATCCGTTCTAACCCGACTGCTCAGCAATTTCATGGAGTGCCCACGAGTTCTTGTATTGTGAGAAAGGGAGAAAAGTACTTCTTTCTCAACCTGCTCTATCCCATGCATAATCTTATAAACCTCGATCATGTCAGTGCAGTTGGCTCGGCAGAGTCCCTCACAGCAGAGGATGCATAAGACACTGTTATCAGGTCCGTGGCTACAGCGGGGGCCCCTGGGGCTGGGTGCCCCGATTTCCTGTGAGACCCCCCCGACTTCCCGGACCCCCCTTCCCCACTGCTGTGAGCAGCACACGAGCACACGGCTGGCTGCCGACCCCAACCACATCTTCATGGCTGCAGCAGTTGCTCCATTGGCTCTCACTCCCACACTAGGCACCGGCTGCTTGCCAAGCTGCCACCGGGCAAGGAGGCAGCAGTGGCCGAGGAGGAGGCCTGGCAGCCCTAAGCCTGAGGCGCACCAAGGAGGGGAGAGGCAGGTGAGTGAGTGCCAGTGATGGAGGAGCAGCAGCCCAACCCAGGGGAACAGGGAGCCCACGAGCAAGGGGGTCTGTCTGCGCCCTGCCCCGAAAGTGCACCTCTCGAAGTGGAAAAGCGCAGACGACTCTTGCTCCCTCGCTGGGTGAGGAGGAGGCAGTGGCTGAGGAGGGGGAGGCGGCGGCACACCGAGGAGGGGAGAGGTGGGGCGAGTGCCGCAGACATGGGGGAGCAGCAATCCAGCCCAGGGGAACGGCGAGCCCACATGCAAGGGGTCTGTCTACCAGTGTTCCCTCTAAGCTGAGTTAGTGTGAGCTAGCTCACAGTTTTTTGGCCTCCAGCTCACACATTTTTGTCTTTGCCTCAGGAAGGATGGCTCCAGAGCAAACTAATTTATGCAGTAGCCAAGTCGCTCGCTCACAACTTTGATGCCAGGAGCTCACAAAGTAGAGGTTTTGCTCACAAGACTCCAGAGCTTAGAGGGAACATTGCTGTCTACGTCCTGCCCCGAAAGTGCACCTCTCGTAGTGGAAAGGCACAGCAGGCGCCCAGCCAACTCTTGCTCCCTCGCTGGGTGAGGAGGCGGCAGTGGCTGAGGAGGAGGTGGCGGCGGTGGCATGCCGAGGAGGGCAGGGTTAGGTGGGCACCGCAGACATGGAGGAGCAGCAGCCCAACCCAGGGGAGGAGGAGGAGGAGGAGGAGGAGGAGGAGGAGGAGGAGGAGGAGGAGGAGGAGGAGGAGGAGGAGGAGGAAGAAGAAGAAGAAGAAGAAGAAGAAGAAGAAGAAGAAGAGGAGGAGGAGGAGGAGGAGGAGGAGGAGGAGGAGGAGGAGGAGGAGATTGGATTTATACCCCATGGCCCTTCACTATCCAAGGGAGTCTCAGAGCAGCTTACAAACTCCTTTCCCTTCCCCTCCCCACAACAGACACCCTTGCGAGGTAGAAGAAGAGAAGAGATTGGATTTATACCCCATGGCAGTGTTCCCTCTAAGCTGAGTTAGTGTGAGCTAGCTCACAGCTTTTTAGCCTCTGGCTCACAGATTTTTGTCTCAGCTCAGGAAGGATGACTCCAGAACAAACTAATTTATGCAGTAGCCAAATCACTTGCTCACAACTTTAATACCATTAGCTCACAAAGCAGAATTTTTGCTCACAAGACTCCACAGCTTAGAGGGAACATTGCCCCATGGCCCTCCACTACCCAAGGGAGTCTCAGAGCGGCTCACAAACTCCTTTTCCCTTCCCCTCCCCACAACAGACACCCTGTGAGGTAGAAGAAGAGAAGAGATTGGATTTATACCCCGCCCTTCACTACCGAAAGGAGTCTCAGAGCGGCTAACAAACTCCTTTTCCCTTCCCCTCCCCACAACAGACACCCTGTGAGGTAGAAGAAGAGAAGAGATTGGATTTATACCCCACCCTTCACTCCCCAAAGGAGTCTCAGAGCGGCTTACAAACTCCTTTCCCTTCCCCTCCCCACAACAGACACCCTGTGAGGTAGAAGAAGAGGAAGAGATTGGATTTATACCCCATGGCCCTTCACTACCCAAGGGAGTCTCAGAGCGGCTTACAAACTCCCTTCCCTTCCCCTCCCCACAACAGACACCCTGTGAGGTAGAAGAAGAGAAGAGATTGGATTTATACCCCACCCTTCACTCCCCAAAGGAGTCTCAGAGCGGCTTACAAACTCCTTTCCCTTCCCCCCTCCCCACAACAGACACCCTGTGAGGTAGAAGAAGAGGAAGAGATTGGATTTATACCCCACCCTTCACTCCCCAAAGGAGTCTCAGAGCGGCTTACAAACTCCCTTCCCTTCCCCTCCCCACAACAGACGCCCTGTGAGGTAGAAGAAGAAGAGATTGGATTTATACCCCGCCCTTCACTACCCAAAGGAGTCTCAGAGCGGCTCACAAACTCCTTTTCCCTTCCCCTCCCCACAACAGACACCCTGTGAGGTAGAAGAAGAAGAAGAAGAGATTGGATGTATACCCCGCCCTTCACTACCCAAAGGAGTCTCAGAGCGGCTCACAAACTCCTTTTCCCTTCCCCTCCCCACAACAGACACCCTGTGAGGTAGAAGAAGAAGAAGAAGAGATTGGATGTATACCCTGCCCTTCACTGCCCAAAGGCGTCTCAGAGCGGCTTACAAACTCCATTTCCCTTCCCCTCCCCACAACAGACACCCTGTGAGGTAGGTGGGGCTGAGAGAACTCTGACAGAAACTGCTCTTTTTTCAAGGACAGCTGTGCCAGAACTACAGCTTGCCCAAGGTCATCCGGCAGCTGCAAGCGGAGGAGTGGGAAATCAAACCCGGTTCTCCCAGATTAGAGTCTGTGCACTTAACGACTACACCAAACTTCAGTGTGCGAGCAAGGGGTCTGTCTGCACTCTGCCCCTGCCCTGAAAGGGGACCCAGGCTGAGTTCTGCAATATGGCAATTTTGAGGTGCCCAAAGGGGAGCTTGAAAAAGGTCTTTTTTTGGGGGGGGGGGAGAAGAACAGAGGGTCCTGAGGTGTGTCTCCCTGGCATTGGCTCTCCAGGCGGGAAGGCGTAGCAGGCGCTTGGACGGTACTCCCTCCCTCCCTCCCTCCCCAGGCACTGGCTGCTCTCTCAGCCACTTCCAGGCGAGGAGGAGGCATTGGCCGAGGGAGAGGATGCCGCGGTTTGGTAGTCCTAAGCCCAAGGCGCGTCGGGGAGGGGAGGGGAGGGGTGGGCGAGCACCACAGACACGGGGGAGCCAATAAGCGAGGGGGTCTGTCTGCACTCTGACCAGGCCCGTAGCCAGGATTTTATAATTCAGGAGGCCTTTAAATAAGTCAGGGGGCACTGATGTCACAAAATAAAATAAAAACTCACTTTCGCAGTGTTTGTACTCTGCCTGCTGGGAAGCCAGCTACGCTTGGGGAAGGGGAGGCAGTGGGGAGTCCTACTGGGTGGCTCAGAGAGTTGGTGGTCCACCAGGTGGCCCAGAGAGCCAAGGGGGTGAGGGCTCGATGGAAGTCGGGGGGGGGGCTTGGCAGGAAGTTGGGGGCCAGGCCCCGAAATGCCCCACTGTAGCTACGGGCCTGACTCTGCCCCCGCTCTGGAAGTACACCCAGGCTCTCCAAGCGGGAAAGCACAGCCGCCGCTCAGCCGGCTCGCGCTCCCTCGCTGGGTACTGGCTGGCTCTCTCGGCCGCTGCCGGGTGAGGAGGAGAGGAGAGGTGGGCGACCGAGCGAGTGCCAGAGACAGGGAGGAGCAGCAGCCTGACCAGGGGAAGGGGGAGCCGGCGAGCGAGCCCGGCCTGCTGCTGAAAAGCGAGGCTGGCCTGCCCAGGCCTAGCTCTGCAATATTGCAAAATTCAGGCCTGCAAAGGGGGACTTGCAAAAGTTTTCTTTTTGGGGGAAAGAGCAATGGACGGGCCCGAGGCCAAGGGCGTAGACTTTCCAATTTCCGAGGGGGTGGGGGCTGGGGCTGGGCCAGAGGCATTGCTAAGTCATTAAAAGAACTGGGACCCAATGACATCACAGGCCATTGTCACTATCTATGGAGGTGGAACGATGTGGCATTTAGGGAGGGGCTCCCCAGAAAATTAGGGGGGCCTGGGAACCCCTCGGAACCCCCTAGCAATGCCCCTGGGCTGGTCTAACCCCAAGAACAGGTGCCTTCTTAGCACACTGCTTAGAAACTCCACCTTAAAACGCAGCACAGATTCTATTGCTAAGGACTGTTTTTCCACTCTGGGAACTGTCATTACAGTCCTAGAGTAGCCTACCTGGGCCCAAAAACCTTATTGGAAAAACCATTCTGCATTTTCTTTGCAACTTTTTTTGGGCTGCAGTGTATTTCAGCAGAGCCCATGCAAGTCAATTGGCATTCCGGGCTCCCATCATCTCCAACGGGCCTTCAAGCCTCTCCCATTATTTCCAATGGGCAATCCCGTCATTCCTTTTAGTACATCCCGGTCGGTTGCCCCTTTGAAACTACCACACCATTTTAAGTGCCCCCTAAGAGTCAGTTTGGTGTAGTGGTTAAGTGCACGGACTCTTAACTGGGAGAACCGGGTTTGATTCCCCACTCCTCCACTTGCACCTGCTGATGTGGCCTTGGGTCAGTCACAAGCTCTGGCACAGCTGTTCTCTCAAGGACAGTTTCTGTCAGAAGTTCTCTCAGCCCCACCCACCTCACAGGGTGTCTGTTGTGGGGAGGGGAAGGGAAAGGAGTTTGTAAGCCGCTCTGAGACGCCTTTGGGCAGTGAAGGGCGGGATATAAATCCAATCTCCTCCTCCTCCTCCTCCTCCTCCTCCTCCTCCTCCTCCTCCTCTTCTTCTTCTTCTTCTTCTTCTTCTTCTTCTTCTTCTTCTTCTTCTTCTAAGAAACTTGAATGTCCCCCAGCCCAAGAAATCCTGGCTACGGGCCTGACTATTAGGTGGCCACTGTGGCTGGGAGAAACAGGCAGTGCGCATGCATACCCACACAACTTATTTCGAAGGCTACGATGATCTGGGGAGGGGGGTTCATTGTGGCCTGCCCGCCCTCCTTTGCATGGCGGACAGCCTCCCCGCCCTGTCTGCCACACTTGATGAAGCCTGTACCCTTCACAAAAAACTCTTACGGCTATTAGCCACAGAGTATAGATGGGAACTCTCAGTCTGGGGCAGGTGATGCCCTCTATTCTTGGTGCTTGTGGGGGTCAACAGTGGGAGGGCTTCTAGTGTCCTGGCCCCACTGCTGGACCTCCTGAGGGCACCTGGTATATTTTGGCCGCTGTGTGACAGAGTGTTGGACTAGATGGGCCATTGGCCTGACTTAACATTGACTTCTCCTATGTTCTTATGTTCTCTTATGTTCAGTCTGGGGCAAGGGATGCTCTGTATTCTTGGTGCTGGAGGGGCAGCAGTGGGAGGGCTTCTAGTATCCCGGCCCCACTGTTGGACCTCCTGATGGCAGCTGGTATTTTTGGCCGCTGTGTGACAGAGTGTTGGACTAGATGGGCCATTGGCCTGATTCAACATTGACTTCTCTTATGTTCTTATGTTCTCTTATGTTCAGTCTGGGGCAAGGGATGCTCTGTATTCTTGGTGCTGGAGGGGGCAGCAGTAGGAGGGCTTCTAGTGTCCTGGCCCCACTGCTGGACCTCCTGATGGCAGCTGGTATTTTTGGCCGCTGTGTGACAGAGTGTTGGACTGGATGGGCCATTGGCCTGATTCAACATTGACTTCTCTTATGTTCTTATGTTCTCTTATGTTCAGTCTGGGGCAGGTGATGCACTCTATTCTTGGTGCTGGAGGGGCAGCAGTGGGAGGGCTTCTAGTGTCCTGGCCCCTCTGCTGGACCTCCTGATGGCACCTGGTATATTTTGGCCGCTGTGTGACAGAGTGTTAGACTACATGGGCCATTGGCCTGATCCAACATTGGCTTCTCTTATGTTCTTATGTTATGTTCTTACATGGCTACGCACATCGGCAAGAAAGGACCAGGCTCCTCTCTCAACCTCTTTATCAAAGTCTGTTAATTGAGCAGAGAAACAGTTCTTGGATGTTGAGTCAAAAACAGTGGCACTTGGACTGCAATCAAAGATTTATCAGTGAGACATGGAGAGGAATCTGGTCCTTACCTAACTTTAGGTCGGCAGTGTTCAGAATCAGATTTTACACCTTTAAGGTACTGCACGGGTGGTATGTAACGCCTACAGTTCTTCACAGAATTAATCCTAACATCTCGGCTAAGTGCTGGAAGTACTGTGGTCGTTTGGGAGATTACGCTCCTTGCTGGGGGCACTGCCCCATTATACAAAGTTTCTGGACACAAATATTAATGCAAATTCTAGTAATTACTGGTGTTAGTCTACCTGTTACTCTGGAGGCATATGGTACTCAGTATCATCATGCCCCTGTATAAATCATTGGTGCAACCTCATTTGGAATACTCTGTACAGTTCTGGTCGCCACATCTCAAAAAGGATATTATAGCATTGGAAAAAGTGCAGAGAAGGGCAACTAGGACGATAAAAGGGTTGGAACACCTTCCCTAGGAAGAAAGGTTAAAACGCTTGGGGCTCTTCAGCTTGGAGAAACGACGGCTGAGGGGTGACATGATTGAGGTTTATAAGATTATGAATGGGATTGAGCAGGTTGAGAAAGAAGTCCTTTTCTCCCTTTCTCACAATACAAGAACTCGTGGGCACTCCATGAAATTGCTGAGCAGTCGGGTTAGAACAGATAAAAGGAAATACTTCTTCACCCAAAGGGTGATTAAGATATGGAATTCACTGCCACAGGAGGTGGTGGCAGCTACAAGCATGGACAGTTTCAAGAGGGAATTAGGTATGGAGCAGAAGTCAATCAGTGGCTATTAGCCACAGGGTATAGATGGGAATTTTCAGTCTGGGGCAGGTGATGCACTCTATTCTTGGTGCTGGGGGGGCAGCAGTGGGAGGGCTGCTAGTGTCCTGGCCCCACTGCTGGACCTCCTGATAGCACGTGGTATTTTTGGCCGCTGTGTGACAGAGTGTTGGACTAGATGGGCCATTGGTCTGATTCAACATTGGCTTCTCTTATGTTCTTATATTCTTAAACATATGGAGCAGAAGTCCATCAGTGGCTATTAGCCACAGGGTATAGATGGGAACTCTCAGTCTGGGGCAGGTGATGCCCTCTATTCTTGGTGCTGGAGGGGGCAGCAGTGGGAGGGCTTCTAGTGTCCTGGCCCCACTGCTGGACCTCCTGATGGCACCTGGTATTTTTGGCCGCTGTGTGACAGAGTGTTGGACTGGATGGGCCATTGGCCTGATTCAACGTTGGCTTCTCTTATGTTCTTATGAGGGAGGCACGCATCAAAATGGCTCCTAGAAAGGTCCTTTACTATCTCCCCATGAACATTCATACCCTGGCCCTGTTCCTACACTGGACAGACACCAGCTTGTCTGGTGTTGGGGGGATTGTATTTAAAGGCATCGGGGAGGCTGGGCTAGCAGCAGTGCTAAGGGAAGCCTGCTGAGCAAACCTCCCCGGCGGCTTTAAGTATCCTTCCTCCTCTCCTACGCCTGACAGGCAGCTGCCTGACCAGTGTAGGAGGGGAAGGGGAGGAAGAATATTAGAAGCCACTGTAGAGGCAGGGCTGCACCTGACAGACAACTGCCTATTAGGTGTAGGAGGTGGGGGGGAAGTGTGTTGGAAGCCATCAGAGAGGCTGGGCCAGCAGCTTTGCTTCACCTCACAGGTGGTTGTTGGCCACTCCTGATCTCCTCATCTGTCATTAGCATTCTGCAGTCCCCTGTAACCCTTTTTTTTTAACTTCAGAACACTGAGCTCTACAGCTGACCAATCAGAGAGTGGGGGGTGCAGGGAGGCAGCTGCCTGGCAGCCGCATAGGAATCAATGGGGGGAGCACATTTTACCCCTTTTGACCCACTTAGGGGTTGAATTTCTAAAAATTCCTTCTTAGCGAGTACCTATGCCATGGTAGGAGCACTCTCCCCAAAACTGGTGTCTCTAGGTCCAGCGGTTTGGCCTGGGCATTGATTTTACGGTGAGAGGACTTTCTTTTATATATACAGATGAAAACCCAACCTCCTGTGGATCCCACTGGATTTCCACTGAAGGCAATGGAAAATCCCAAATCTTCAGGTATTGATGGTCATAAGAACATAAGAGAAGCCAATGTCGAATCAGGCCAATGGCCCATCTAGTCCAACACTCTGTGTCATACAGTGGCCAAAAATACCAGGTGCCATCAGGAGGTCCAGCAGTGGGGCCAGGACAGTATGGTCAATAAAATCTGATCTAAGACAGCCTCCTCTCTAAGAGTGACAAGCTGATTTTGCCGGTCCCACTCAAAGACCCATCTCTGATGTCAGAGGCTACTGTTACCAATCAGAAATATCTAAAATGATAATCCCGCCTCCTTAGGCATCTGGAAATGGCCCTGAACTTCCATGACAAATAGGTGGTCTGGCCAAAACCCGACAGTCCTTTCTCCAACTTTGTCAGGAGGGTCCAAAGTGGAATGGAAATGAATGGGGCATTCTAATGAGAACACCAGGGGGTCCAAGACCCCAGACGCTCTTGGTGGCACTCTTGACTGGCCCTAGTAAGGGTTTAGGGTTCCTGTCACATGCTTTTTAATGGCACTCAAACTTGTAATAGCCAAATATTGAGAAACAGAGATCAAGAAGACCCTGGAGAGCCACTGCAAGTCCGAGTAGGCCTTGACAGGCCAATCAATGAATTTCATGCAGTCATGTTCAACCGCACCACAGTTTATAAATAACAGTTGATCACCACATCTGAATGCGGCCCCAGAATCCCGATCAGCCAAGAAACAAACTGGTTGAACTAGATCCAATCACATTTTGCCTAACCTACTTCATAGGGGTGTTGTGAGAAAGAAACTGGGAGACAGAACTCTTTCAAAGCCGACCTGAGGGGCCGTGAGGAAGGGTGAAGATAGAAGAACAGAAGGCGCTGGCTATGTAAGAACGTAAGAGGAGCCATGGATCAGGCCAGTGGCCCATCGGGTCCAGCACTGTGGCCACAATCCAGGTGATGTTTTTTCTCCCTAAACCTCCTTTCCAAAGATGTGTAGTAGTGAGATCAAGCCACCCTCAGGGGCCCACACGAGTGGACTCGGCTACATCGCTGGTCGGGAACTGGACTTTCTCCTCCATTAACTTCTGGTAACTATTATTAAGCATTACTTTCATATCTCAGTGGTTTCCATGTATCTCAAAACATTTCCAGGCTGCTTCTGCCCACCCGCAATGCCCAAAGCAAATTTCTGTCAGGTATGAAAGGCCCTGACGTGGACAACCTAGGCTGGCCCCATCTCATCATCAGATATTATTTATTAATTTCGATCTATATCCCGGCTAGCCTGCCTAGGAAGGCTCAGATGTCGGAAGCTAAGCAGGGTCGGCCCCAGTCAGTATTCGGATGAGAAAATCTTCGGTTGTTCGGCCGGCAAATGGGAAACCACCTCTGTGAGTCTATTGCCTTGAGAACCCTGCAGGGTCACCATTAAGTCAGCTGAGACTTGACGGAAAAAAAGAGAAGGAGATGAAACGAAAAACAGCTCTACCAGCCGCTCTCATATTCAGTCCCATTCAGCTCGATGATACTCTTTTTGGTGACAGGGCAGTTCTAATTTTAACGGAAGTTCTGCTACAGCAGAACAAAACATTTAGGCATTTATTTAATTTACACCCTGCTTGTGCCAAGTTAACTCAATGCGGCCTAACGCAGACATACGCAGAGTGCCACGTTAACCTCCTTTCCGAAGCTATGTAGTTAAGAACATAAGAACATAAGAGAAGCCAATGTTGAATCAGGCCAATGGCCCATCTAGTCCAACACTCTGTCACACAGCGGGCAAAAATACCAGGTGCCATCAGGAGGTCCAGCAGTGGGGCCAGGACACTAGAAGCCCTCCCACTGCTGCCCCCCCAGCCACCAAGAATAGAGTGCATCACCTGCCCCAACTAGAAGCCCTCCCACTGCTGCCCCCCCCAGCACCAAGAATAGAGTGCATCACCTGCCCCAGACCGAGAATTTCTGCTCCATATGTTTATCTAATTCCCTCTTGAAACTGTCCATGCTTGTAGCTGCCACCACCTCCTGTGGCAGTGAATTCCATGTGTTCATCACTCTGCTTCCACTAATTTCTTGTTATTATTATTAGAAGTGTTACTTTCATCAAGGGAGAACAAAAGCCTTTTCCATTTCAAGGTGTCTCCTCAGGAAAACCTGCACATAGGGATGGAGTCTCTTTCACATTCCAGAAGTTTCTGTCTGCCTCAAGCAGAGTTGCTGTCTTATGTCCCAGTTTTCTTGAATCGGCACAGTGCAGTGTGCATTACCTGCTACGCTTCACACTTTCTGTCAAGTCCCAGGCAGTGTTCCCTCTAAGCTGTGGAGTCTTGTGAGCTCCTGGCATTAAAATTGTGAGCGAGCGATTGGGCTACTGCATAATTTAGTTGGCTCCGGGGCCATCCTTCCTGAGCCAAGACAAAAATGTGTGAGCCGGAGGTTAAAAAACTGTGAGCTAGCTCACACAAACTCAGCTTAGAGGGAACACTGGTCCCAGGTCAGGGACAAATCCTTAAATTCTCCTAGGGAAAGTAAGAAGAGCCCTGCTGCATCAGACTATAGAATCATAGAATGTTAGAGTGGGAAGGGACCTTGCAGGTCATCTAGTCCAACCCCCCTGCACTCTGCAGGAGCAGAGCCGAAAGACAGCCCGGCAGCATACCCGAAAGATGGTTGTCCAGCCTCCGCTTAAACATCCAGCCACCACCTCCCGAGGAAGTCTGTTCCACCACTCAACCACCCTTACAGTCAGGAAGTTTCTCCTGATATTTAGCCGGTAACGACTCCCTTGTAATTTCCACCCATTAGATCTAGTCTTGCAGTCCGGAGCAAGGGAGAATAGATCTGCTCCATCTTCCACATGACAGCCCTTCAAATACTTGAAGACTGCAATCATGTCCCCTCTAAGCCTTCTCTTTCCCTCTAACCCCCTAGTCCAGCCTCCTGCTTCACACAGTGGGCAACCAGCTCCTCCGGAGGCCTTCCCCTGACATTGCCTCCTGGCTCTGGGATTTAGAGGATTACTGCCTCTGAATGTGGAGGTTCCCCTCAGTCACCATGGCTAGTAGCCACTGTCAGACTCATCCTCCATGAATCTATCTAATTCCCTATTAATGCTGTCTATTGCTGTGGCCATCACAACATCCTCTGGGCAGCGAGTTCCACATTCGAATCACGCTCTGTGTAAAGCAGTAGTTCCTTTTCCTCCGTATTAATTCAGAATATCACCACCCCTTCGCATAGCCATGGACACGAACACCCAAATACATCAGAAAGAGGGAAAGGATTCCATGCCTTTTAACCACTGCTGTGTTCGGAAACGTTGGTTGCTCATTTTACATGAATATATTCCGGGGTCTGTTGGTTTATTTAAATGAGTTGTAATCTGTTTGGGAATCAAGCAGGAAGGGGAAAGTGAAATGCAAAATACTTGGGGTGGAAACTATTTTGGACACCCCCCTCCTTTTGCTGAAGTATGAAAATGAATTTCCCCAAACCTTAGGAATGGTCCACAAAGTACAGTCTGGAACGCTACAGGGATGTGCTAATCTTTTCGTTTTTACTGGGAGGGGGTGGGTGTTTATTGAGGCTATGGTCGAATCTGCATTTGCATTTTGAAATCAGTTTCGTGCTGCTGTGACGCTGTCTTTCTCTGTGCTTGATGGTGTCACAGCAGCACAAAACTGATTTCAAAATGCAAATGCAGATTTGACCTATGTTTCAAAACCG
This sequence comes from Gekko gecko, assembly GCA_029375565.1. Lineage (NCBI taxonomy): Eukaryota > Metazoa > Chordata > Lepidosauria > Squamata > Gekkonidae > Gekko > Gekko gecko. The sequence continues at coordinate 121,120 of JAPDNY010000001.1, read as the reverse complement.
GTAGACCGCTGGGGACTAACATTTAAGCACCACTGCTCTGAATTATCCCTGGCAACGGACATCGGACTGGATGGACAGGTGTTCTCATCCCACAACATCTCTGCTAGGTTGGCCAACCTCCAGGTGAGGCTTGGAGATCTCTCCAAATTAAAAGTTCATCTCCAGGCTACAGAGGTCAGTCCCTCTGTAGAAAATGGCTGCTTTAAATGGCAGTCTCTAGGGCACTATACCTCCCGGAGTACCCTCCCCACCTCAGAAATTTCCCTGCTCAGAGCAAGCCATTTCTATCCCGCCCCTCTTCCAAGAGCTCCACAGCGGGGCCCTTCCTCCTCATCTCAATCAACCAACCAACCACCATGCAAGGTAGACCAGTTCACTGCCGCAGGAGGTGGTGGCAGCTACAAGCATGGACAGTTTCAAGAGGGAATTAGATAAACATATGGAGCAGAAGTCCATCAGTGGCTTCTGGTGTCCTGGCCCCACTGCTGGACCTCCTGATGGCACGTGGTACTTTTGGCCGCTGTGTGACAGAGTGTTGGACTAGATGGGCCATTGGCCTGATTCAACATTGGCTTCTCTTATGTTCTCTTATGTTCAGGAGGGAAGGCTTGGCCCAAGGAGAGTCAAGTCTGATCTTCTTCCAAGCAGTTGTTAAACCTTAACTATTCCCCCACCACTGCCCATTCTAGGCTTCCTCAGGGCCTTCCTTCTGAAGACCTCCTCCCTCTACTTGGGTTGCCAACTCCAGGTTGGGGAAACTCCTTGAGATTTGGGGGGCGGGGTTAGAAGCTGGGTGAGGCGTGGTTTGGGGAAGGGATGGGGCCAGTAGGAATACTGATGCCACAGAGTCCAACCTCTGAAGTCATAAGGACACAGGAGAAGCCAATGTTGGATCAGGCCAATGGCCCATCCAGTCCAACACTCTTTGTCACATAGTGGCCAAAAATACCAGGTGCCATCAAGAGGTCCAGCAGTGGGGCCAGGACACTAGAAGCCCTCCCGCTATTGACCCCCCCTCCAAGCACCAAGAATACAGAGCACCACTTGCCCCAGACTGAGAGTTCATATAAGAACATAAGAAAACCCGATGCTGGATCAGGCCAATGGCCCATCCAATCCAACACTCTGTGTCACACAGTGGCCAAAAATACCAGGTGCCATCAGGAGGTCCAGTAGTGGGGGCAGGACACTAGAAGCCCCTCCCACTGTTGACCCCCCCCAGCACCAAGAATACAGAGCATCCCTTGCCCCAGATTCCCTATCTATACCTTGTGGTTAATAGCCACTGATGGACCTGTGCTCCCTATCTTTATCTAATTCCCTCTTGAAGCCGCCCATGCCTGTAGCTGCCACCACCTCCTGTTGCGGTGAGTTCCAGGTGTTAATCACTCTTTGGGCGAAGCAGTACTTCATAGTGAAGTAGTCGCCCTTTCCGGGTGTGTGTGTGTGTGTGATCTCTGTAGTCTGGAGATCCGCGATTATCCCAGCAGATCTCCAGGCCCTCCCCGGAGGTTGGCAATCCCGTCCCAATCGCGGCACAGATCCCGGGTCTCCAGCAGTGTTCCCTCTAAGCTGAGTTAGTGCGAGCTGGCTCACAGTTTTTTAGCCTCCGGCTCACATAAGAACATAAGAGAAGCCAATGTTGAATCAGGCCAATGGCCCATCCAGTCCAACACTCTGTGTCACACAGTGGCCAAAATATACCAGGTGCCATCTGGAGGTCCAGCAGTGGGGCCAGGACACTAGAAGCCCTCCCACTGCTGCCCCCTCCAGCACCAAGAATAGAGTGCATCACCTGCCCCAGACTGAGAGTTCCCATCTATACCCTGTGGCTAAGAGCCACTGATGGACTTCTGCTCCATAGGCTTATCTAATTCCCCCTTGAAACTGTCCATGCTTGCAGCTGCCACCACCTCCTGTGGCAGTGAATTCCATATGTTAATCACTCTTTGGGTGAAGAAGTATTTCCTTTTATCTGTTCTAACCCGACTGCTCAGCAATTTCATGGAGTGCCCATGAGTTCTCTTATTGTGAGAAAGGGAGAAAAGTACTTCTTTCTCAACCTGCTCAATCCCATTCATAATCTTATAAACCTCGATCCTGTCACCCCTCAGCCGTCCCCAAGCATTTTAACCTTTCTTCATAGGGAAAGTGTTCCAACCCTTTTATCATTCTAGTTGCACTTCTCTGCACTTTTTCCAGTGCTATAATATCCTTTTTGAGATGTGGTGACCAGAACTGTACACAGTATTCCAAATGAGGTCGCACCAATGATTTATACAGGGGCATGATGATACTGGCTGATTTGTTTTCCATTCTCACACATTTTCGTCTCTGCTCGGGAAGAAAGGCTCCAGAGCAAACTAATTTCTGCAGCGGCTAAATCCCCCGCTCACAGCTTTCAGGCCAATGGCTCAGGAAGTAGATTTTTTGCTCACCGGACTCCGCAGCTTAGAAGGAACACTGGACTCTCCAGCCGGGGCCGCTCCGGGAGCGCCACCCCCGAGCGGTTCCTCCCCAATGCAAAGAAAGGAGCGACGCCAAAAGGAGGGGGGGGGACAAGCCGAATCCCCCCCCTCCCAAACCCGGTTGGGTTTCCCTTTGGCCATTCCAGCCAGGAAGGCGGGCTGCAAAACCTCCTCCCTCCCTCCCTTGGGGAGCCCACTCACCCAGCCAGCCCCCTTACTTACAGGAGGCCGGAGCGCAAAGCGCAGAAGACAGCAAATGGAGAGGGGCGCAGAGGCGAGGACGCGCGTCAAGGCACGACCGCCGCCGCCATAGATGGGGGTGGGGGGGTGGAGGGGAACACGTGTACAGCCGAGCAACGCGATTCGCCGCACTCTCCGACACGTGATCGACCAGGGGAGACTTCCGTAGGAAAGGGGGGGAGCTTTCCTTCCAAGGAAGGAACAATGGAAGCTTGCAGCGTCCTGGAGGGAAAAGAGGGAGGGAGTTGGGGGGATCTTGCGGCTCTTGTCTCCGGACGCGCGTCTCCTGCGCTGTTTCCCCTCCCTCGTAGACCGGCCTTCCTCCCCCGGCATTTCACAAGCTATAGTGCAAAATTAGGAGCTGCGGTGGCTCAAGTGGTTAAGACGCTGAACTGCAGGCTGTGGAAGGTCAGGAGTTCAGCAGTTCAAGACCCTTGAGTGCAAAGCAAGAAATTACAAGTAGATAAATAGGTACCACTTCAGTGGGAAGGTAACAGCGTTCCGTGCGCCTTGGTGTTTAGTCATGCCGGCCACATGACCACGGAAACGTTTTCGGACAGCGCTGGCTCTTTGGCTTGGAAATGGAGATGAGCACCGCAACCCTAGAGTCGGATTCGACTGGCTTTCGAGCAAGGGAACCTTTACCTTTAGTGCAAAATTGGGGGCGGAGGAGGGGAGCCCTTTTGGGGTGAAGCATGGCTGCAAGTCACCATCTGCAGTGATCTGGGATCCTAGGAACGTGAAGTCTGTCAGGACTTCTACGACTTCCCCTTCTATTTGCCAAGGAGTGATGGGGCCAGATGCCATGATCTTAGTTTTCTAGATGTTGAGCTTCAAGCCCACTTTTGCGCTCTCCTCTTTCACCCTTAGCCAGAGACTCTTTAGGTCCTCTTCACTTTCTGCCATCAGAGTGGTATTGTCTGCATATCTGAGGTTATTGATCTTTCCCCCAGCAATCTTAACTCCAGCTTGGGATTCATCCAGGTCAGCATTTCGCATGATGTACTCGGCATATAAATTTAATAAGCAAGGTGACAATATACATCCTTGTCGTACTCCTTACTTTGGCCACCAAATGAGAAGGGAGCGTTCACTGGAGAAGACCCTGATGCTGGGAAAGATTGAAGGTCAAAGAAGAAGAAGGGGACGGCAAAGGATGAGATGGTTAGACAGTGTCATCGATGCAATAAACATGAAATTGAGCAAACTTCAGCGGACAGCGGAAGACTGGAGTGCCTGGCGTAATCTGGTCCATGGGGTCACGAAGACTCGACTGTGCGACTGAACAACAAAAAAAGTCCAAGTCTGCCAGGGGCGGGGCTGGAAGACCAAAAAGTGTCATGCTGGGTAGGGCCAGTGCCAGCTTTTTGGCGCCCTAGGCAAGGCTAACTACTTGCGCCCCTCCCCATTGCTAACCAATTTTCAAAAGCAAATAAATTCTAGGGAAAATTAAAAGCACAAAACGTGACATTGCTATTTTTTTAAAAAGTTGTGAGAATAAGTAAAATGACAGCCTTTGGTTTTCTTTCTCAAAGAGGAAAACAGTTTTAGCACACAGGTCACCGGTCACTTTGAATAATCCTGTGAATTGTGATGCCAGAAATTGAGGCTCCTGAATGCTTCCATTTCAGGCGCATCAAAACCATGTTCTGCCTGCCTTTTCCTTTGCAAATTTTGTCACCGATTCCTTCAGGTCAAGTGGATATGCTCCCCTGTGTTCAACTGATATAACTGCCGAACCCAATAGTCTCCTTTGCAGCAATAGTTAAGAACATAACATAAGAGAAACCAATGTTGAATCAGGCCAATGGCCCATCTAATCCAACACTCTGTCACACAGCGGCCAAAATATACCAGGTGCCATCAGGAGGTCCAGCAGTGGGGCCAGCAACTAGAAGCCCTCCCACTGCTGCCCCCCCCAGCACCAAGAATAGAGTGCATCACCTGCCCCAGACCGAGAGTTCCCATCTATTGTTGTTGTTCAGTCGCACAGTCGAGTCCGACTCTTCGCGACCCCATGAACCAGATCACGCCAGGCCCTCCTGTCTTCCACTGTCTGCTGAAGTTTGCTCAATTTCATGTTCATTGCATCGATGACACTGTCTAACCATCTCGTCCTTTGCCGTCCCCTTCTTCTTCTTTGACCTTCAATCTTTCCCAGCATCAGGGTCTTCTCCAGTGAATGCTCCCTTCTCATTTGGTGGCCCATCTATACCCTGTGGCTAATAGCCACTGATGGACTTCTGCTCCAGATGTTTATCTAATTCTCCCACAGTTTTCTCAGTTTTGCGATTCTTGGTGTCAGATTTGTGTCCATTTACCCTTTGGTGTAGGGTTTGACCTGTTTGTCCTATGCAGAGAACTGCAATGTACACGTCCCACTGTATTGCTATTCCAGCCTTGCTGCTTTTATTACTCAGTTACTTATTCACCTTGACTCTAATCATCTCTTCCTGACAACTAACTCCCCCTTCCTGTATGTAATATTTTAGGAAATCTATTTCAGTGTATGCGAAGAAGTGCGTGCATGCTAAGAACCTAAGAGAAGCCAATGTTGGATCAGGCCAATGGCCCATCCAATCCAACACTCCGTCACACAGTGGCCAAAAATACCAGGTGCCATCAGGAGGTCCAGCAGTGGGGCCAGGACACGAGAAGCCCCTCCCACTGTTGCCCCCCCAAGCACCAAGAAGACAGAGCATCCCTTGCCAGGCCCATAGCCTGCGTGGGGCCCTGGGGGCCCGCCCCCGCGGGTTTTACGGACCCCTCCCCCTCCTCTGCCCCACTCCTAGGAGCGGAGCACTCTCATAAGGGGAGGTTAGACTGGCTCAGCTCCGCTCTGCCTCCGCTGCTCCACCCCTCCGCCCCTCCCAGCACTCATAAGGCGGGGGCGGGGCTAGACATCCCCTCCGCCTCTGCCTGCTCTTGACCTGCCCACATGGACTGCAGACTTCCAGTTTCCGCCTAAAGAACTGCACGTGGGTGAGGGACGCTGCAGCAACCATTGGAATCCAAGGTAAGTGGCTGCTGACTGCGCCCCCCCCCGCGCCCTGCTCTAGGCCTCCACGCTCCACCGCCCCCCGTCCCCAGGCTTTGCAGGGCTGCAAAGCCTTCTTCTCCCCCGATCCCCCCTGTCCCCAGGGGCTCTGCAGGGGCCCCGAAGCACGGGCCCCTGCAAGGCCTTCTCCCCCCCATCTCCCAGTCTTGGCAGGGCCGTGCTGAAGCGTGGCCCTGCAAAGACTTCTTCTCCCCCGTCCCCCAGTCTTGGCAGTCTTTGGTGGTGGGCCCCCTGAAAAAAACATGGGCCCCCTGACCAAAAAGTTTTTAGCTACGGGCCTGTCCCTTGCCCCAGACTGAGAGTCCCTATCTATACCTTGTGGCTAAGAGCCACCGATGGACCTCTGATCCATAGGTAAAGGTAAAGGTTCCCTTGCTCAAAAGCCAGTCGGATCCGACTCTAGGGTTGCGGTGCTCATCTCCGTTTCCAAGCCGAAGAGCCAGCGCTGTCCGAAGACGTTTCCGTGGTCATGTGGCCAGCATGACTAAACACCAAGGCGCACGGAACGCTGTTACCTTCCCACCGAAGCAGTACCTATTTATCTACTTGCAATTTCTTGCTTTCAAACTGCTAGGTTAGCAGGAGCTGGAACCAGAGACGGGAGCTCACTCCGTCATGCAGCACTCTCGGGTCTCGAACTGCTGAACTACTGACCTTCCACAGCCTGCAGTTCAGTGTCTTAACCACTTGAGCCACCACAGTCCATCCTCTGCTCCATATGTTTATCTAATTCCCTCTTGAAATTGTCTATGCTTGTAGCCACCACTACCTCCTGTGGCAGTGAATTCCATGCATTAATCACTCTTTGGGTGAAGAAGGACTTCCTCTGATCTGTTCTAAGCCTTCCGCTCATTCATTTTATGGAGTGCCCACGAGTTCTTATACTGTGAGAAAGGGAGAAAAGTACTTCTTTCTCTGCCTGCTCTATCCCAGGCCATGCATAATCTTGTAAACCTCTATCATGTCACCCCTTTGGGGATTTTGAACTTAGACTTCCCAGATAGTAGGCAGATACTGACCACTTAGGCAAACACATAGCCCTCAGTCTGTGTCAGGATGACTTCTCATATTCTTGACCGGCACATGAAGCAACTCTTACCTCTGCGGATGCCAGTCACAGCTACTGGCGAAACGTCAGGTCCTACAATGCCAAGACCACGGCCACACAACCCGGAAAATCTACAGCAACGAATGAAGTCCAGCCTCCAGGCTGCATGGAGGGTTGGCTGGCTCCATGCTCCCCTTTCCCCCTTGCTCCGAGCCCAGCAGCTCCTCAGCTGTAAGGAGGGGGAAGGCAGGGGAAAGGCATGCTGGGAAATGTAGTTTGGGAGGGGTGCCACCACTGCTGGGCTGAGCAAAGTCAGCTAAAACCTGCCAGCTCAAGCACTCAGTGGGGTGGCAGGCCAAGGGCCAACAGAGCTGAGGGGGGGAAAGGGGGCGGGGCAGCAGATCACCGCAGCACCCTTCTACCTTGGCGCCATAAGGTGACTGCCTTACTTCACCTCTATGAAAGCGCCGGCCCTGATGCTGGGTATAAGGTGCGTATGGGCTGTGATGGCTCAAGTGGTTAAGATGCTGAACTGCCGACGGGAAGGTCGGTAGTTCAGCAGTTCAAGACCCGAGTGCTACATGACGGAGTGAGCTCCCTTCTCTGGCCCCAGCTCCTGCCAACCTAGCAGTTCGAAAGCAAGGAATTGCAAGTAGATAAATAGGTACCGCTTCGGTGGGAAGGTAACAGTGTTCAGAGCGCCTTAGCGTCTAGTCATGCCAGCCACATGACCACGGAAACGTCTTCGGACAGCGCTGGGGGCGAGGCAAGTTATGACAGACCCCTGTATTTCCCCAACTATTTGGCAGAGTTTTCCTCCCAGAACTTCAGTTCTCTCTCTCTAGCTAATTCTAGTTGCTGTTCTTTTTCAAATCTAACCCTTTCTTGTTCTGCCTGAATTTTGGGCTGTTTCTTGTTCTGCCTGAATTTTGGGCTTTTTCTTGTTCTGCCTGAATTTTGGCTAACTCTAGCTGCTGTTCTTTTGCTGTTCTTTCTTTTACAGCCTCAGTTCTGGCTTTCTCAGCCTCTGTTTTTGCCATTTCTATCTGCATTCTCGTTACTTCTCATTCTTGACTGGTATTCCTTTCAACAGATGCCCCTTCTGCCTGTCCATCTCCTTGTGCCTCTGTGGTTTTCCTAGCTTTCGGAGCGGGTGCCATTTCTGACTGGAATTTTGTTTTAATTCCTCTCAAATTTATCAAATATTACATTCTACTAGTATGATTTTGTTGTGGGACTAACGAGTTTTTGGTTGTTCTTTTCGTATCATGACGCTGCCGCCAAATATGACGGGCCCCTGTATCTCCCCTAACTGTCTGGCAGATTTCAGTTCTCCTCAGTGACTGAGCAGCCCTACAGTAGCATGTATATATTCTTTGTCATCGAAAATTTGACTGTCCCATCCTATGTCACAGATTTAATTTTGGCAGCCAATCACGCAAGCTCTTATCTCTAGGGTAGATTAACTCTTGAACTCCCTGACTCTCTGACACAAGCAGACCGTCACACAAGGCCATTCTCTGGAGTATGCAGATGTCGACAGGGTGGAGGGGGTTGCAGCTGTCAGAACAAGATCTCATGCGCTTCCCAGGGCTGATGTCTAGGCATGAATATAGGGCTTGGCAATCCTGGTGTCCATCCTTGTGTCCACTTATGTCAAGATGTCAGTTTGGTGTCGTGGTTAAGTGCACGGACTCTAATCTGGGAGAACCGGGTTCGATTCCCCACTCCTCCACTTGCACCTGCTGATGTGACCTTGGGTCAGTCACAAGCTCTGGCACAGCTGTTCTTGAAAAAGAGCAGTTTCTGTCAGAGCTCTCTCAGCCCCACCGACCTCACAGGGTGTCTGTTGTGGGGAGGGGAAGGGAAAGGAGTTTGTAAGCTGCTCTGAGACTCCTAAGAGAAGGGTGGGGTATAAATCCAATCTCTTCTTCTCTTCTTTTTCTTCTATTTAGACTCCTGGGGCACCCCTACTGGGTCCATTGCTGGTTGAAACAACCCTCCCTTGGGAGACAAGGGGTCAGCCTGCTTTCAATGGGGTTTTCAAGAAAAGAGATGAACAGAGCAGGTTTGCCACTGCCTGCCTCTGAGGCCCATCCCTGGACTTCCTTGCTGGTCTCCCGTCTAAGCACTAACCAGGGCTCATCCGGTTTAGCTTCTGAGGGCTGATGAGATCAGGTTGGCGGGGACGGACCATCCAGGTCAGGGCCAGTGTTCCCTCTAAGCTGAGTTAGTGTGAGCTAGCTCACAGTTCCTTAGCCTCTGGCTTGCCGACTTTTGTCTTAGCTCAGGAAGGGAGGGCTCCGGAGCGAACTAATTTATGCAGCAGCCAAATCGCTCGCTCACGACTTTCATGCCAGTCGCTCACAAAGCAGAATATTTGCTCACCGGTCTCCATAGCTTAGAGGGCGCATTGGTCAGGGCACAAGCAACCCCTAAATGCGTGATCTGTGGCCATACCTGTGGGCTGGTGGCCAGTCCTTCTCCAGAACCCTCTACGGATTCTGGCTTGTGAAGATGGGAACAGCACAGGCCACACAGAAGAGTGGGAAGAAATACCCTAAGCTGTGACAGGGAAGAGCCCTCACAGATCAGACCGTTCTCTTTCTCTAGGGGGCACGGAGCAACCTGGGTAATCAAGTTCTCGCCCACAGCAGCTTCTCACAACAAGAAATGGGTCAGATTTTAAGACACCTCAGGCCTCTTGGGGTGGGGGCTGTGCTCTAACCGGCCGATCAAACTCAAGTCTCCATTAATCGTTAAAAGCCGTTCCCGCAGAGAAGGTCTGGGCCGCCTTTCCTTTGAGGAAAGAGGCTCTCCTCCATGAGGCTGTGTGACCAGCCAGCCATCCTTCTTCTCTGGAACGAGGCCTGAGAGGGCGGAAGGATCACAAAGGCCACTGGGAGTGACAAGCTGAATGCTCTTTTTCAGCCATTTGTGACACACATACTGCACACTGATAATCATTGGCCCCACTGCTGGACCTCCTGATGGCACATGGTATATTTTGGCCGCTGTGTGACAGAGTGTTGGACTTGATGGGCCATTGGCCTGATTCAACATTGGCTTCTCTTATGTTCTTATGTTATGTTCTTATTATAGAAAGCAACGTGTAGCAGGAAAGTGGTGGGGATCCTTAGCAAGATTTCTTAAAGCTACTGTCTCTTCCCTACTGATTTCCTGCCATCTCACACGGTGCTGGCTACCAACCTTCTCAAGCTCTCTAGATACTACTTTTCCAAACACATTAATACAGGGATCATTAATAACTGGTACGAAGAAGGATTTAGGATGCCAAGTCTCATTGGGTGTGTTAGAAATGTTATCACCAATTTTTTTGTCTCATTAATTGAAAGAAATCTACCCTCACACGAACAGCATTATAGTGAGGAGCGGGAACAAATCCTAAACCTTTATTTAATGCCTTCATCTCTACTACTGAGAGATTATGTGAAGAGAGATTAACAACTAAGTTTTCTTTCTCCCCCGGTTGTTGTAAACCCCCTGAAACCCACCCCCCTCTGTTTCTTATCTATTAGGATTATCTCTAAGGCTATAAGAGGTACCTCCCTTCTCTCCAGAAGACCCCGTTTCTTCCCTTCTGAAGTTTCCAAGTCAAAGCATTTCTACTGGGTCAAGCCTTGAGACACCAGTTTGGTGTAGTGGTTAAGTGTGCAGACTCTTATCTGGGAGAACCGGGTTTGATTCCCCCACTCCTCCACTTGCACCTGCTGATGTGACCTTGGGTCAGTCACAAGCTCTGGCACAGCTGTTCTCTCAAGGACAGTTTGTGTTAGAGTTCTCTCAGCCCCACCGACCTCACAGGGTGTCTGTTGTGGGGAGGGGAAGGGAAAGGAGTTTGTGCCTTTGGGCAGTGAAGGGCGGGGTATAAATCCAATCTCCTCTTCCTCTTCTACCTCACAGGGTGTCTGTTGTGGGGAGGGGAAGGGAAGGAAGTTTGTAAGCCGCTCTGAGACGCCTTTGGGCAGTGAAGGGCGGGGTATAAATCCAAACTCTTCTTCTTCTACCTCTTCTTCTTCTTAACAGAAGAACCAGTGTTGCACCAGCAGTAAATCTGTCTTGTATGTATGGTTTATTATGGTATCAAGCCAGTAAATCAACAGAATAATTTGTCTTGTAATCTCTTTTATCTCAATGGTATTTTTTAATTTTAGTATCCCTTGTTTAAGCTGCTACAGGATTTGAAGCTATGATTTGTGTATAATGAATGCCTCTCCCACTACTTAGAAGACTCTTCTCTTTGATCCATTTTTAATATAAGAACTTAACACTACTGAGTGAATCCTTCTGAATTCATACCAAATTGAGATTGTATTTTTCTATGCTACACACTGAATAACTTGATGTGTTTCGCACTATTTATGTGGAAATTATATAAAGTTACCAAAATGCATTTGGAAGTCATTATTCTTTAGTCTGTCACGGTTTGTTCATATCTGTTATATTTCTATGTAAGCAAGCAGTCTATTTACCGTAAAATAATGAGAGCTGCTGAAAAGGCATATATATATATTGTTTATTGATCAGAATAAGGCTTCCAATAACTCCATACTAGTATGTTAAAACATTTCAAACTAAAAGAAAAAAAGGTTTCCTTATTAAAAGTACTAAAAGTCATAAGCAGTAGCGACCTTCTGAAACCATTCTTTTGAAGCAAAGAGCCTAAACATAAATCTTTTGACAGCTTGTTACCGTGATGGATCATTCCATCCTCATTAATAGCGTACTGATGTTTTTTTTGATACTGGGACACCTGTTCATTAACAAATTCTCTCTTTGACAATTAAATAGGATATAAGACAGCCATTTTTACAGTTCTGCTTGGTATTAACTGGTTTGCCAACTGTTCAAGAAAATCTCAATGTCTTTTCCCAGAAACCTCTGAAAAACAAGCAATAATCAATAGATTTTGTTCATTAGGCCCCCTCTACAATTCTATCGGTGTACCAAAGGGTTTGCAGAGTTTTAGCTGAGGACTGAGGCTCAATCCAGCCCTAATTCCATGACAGAGGCAAGAGGAGGGAGGGGAGTTCTCCACTGCAATACATCAGCTTACACACGTCGCTAGAACAGCAGGTTTCCCCCCTGTCCTTTGGTCAGCCAAAGGGAACTCCCCCCCCCCATTCTCCCCTTTCCCTAAGCCTCCATGGTTCAGAGCGTTATTTACTGAACAAGGCTTCTTCCTCGCCATCTTAACGCTGCACACACACCTCATTTGCAAACAAGCTGCCAGTTAAAACTTGCAAAAGCACCTCACTCAACCCTCAACAGTTAGACTGGGAGGGGAACTGGCTTTGCTCTCCTTATTGCTGCAGAACTGCCATTCTGACTGAATCTCTTCCCACACTCTGATCATGCAAAAGGTTTCTCCCCTGTGTGGGTTCTCTGATGCTGCTGAAGATGGCCACTCTGACTGAATCTCTTTCCACACTCTGAGCATTCAAAAGGTTTCTCCCCTGTGTGGGTTCTTTGATGCCGTTGAAGACTGTGAGTCCAACTGAATCTCTTCCCACACTCTGAGCATTCAAAAGGTTTCTCCCCTGTGTGGGTTTTTTGATGACGCTGAAGACTGGCACTCTGACTGAATCTCTTTCCACACTCTGAGCATTTAAAAGGTTTCTCCCCTGTGTGGGTTCCCTGATGCAGCTGAAGATTGCTGCTCGAACTGAATCTCTTTCCGCACTCGGAGCATTCAAAAGGTTTCTCCCCAGAGTGGGTTCTTTGATGCAGTCGAAGATTGCTGCTCGTACTGGATCTCTTTCCACACTGTGAACATTCAAAAGGTTTCTCCCCTGTGTGGGTTCTCTGATGATATTGAAGACTGGCTCTCTGACTGAATCTCTTTCCACACTCTGAGCATTCAAAAGGTTTCTCCCCTGTGTGGATTCTCTGATGCTGTTGAAGATAGGTACTCCGAATGAATCTCATTCCACATTCTGAGCATTCAAAAGGTTTCTCCCCTCTGTGGGCTCTCTGATGCTTTTGAAGATTGCTACTCATACTGAATCTCTTTCCACACTCTGAGCATTCAAAAGGTTTCTCCCCTGTGTGGGTTCTTTGATGACACTGAAGACTGCCACTATGACTGAATTTCTTTCCACACTCTGAGCATTCAAAAGGCTTCTCCCCTGTGTGGGTTCTCTGATGCTGCTGAAGACTGCCACTATGACTGAATCTCTTTCCACACTCTGAGCATTCAAAAGGTTTCTCCCCTGTATGGGTTCTCTGATGCTGTCGAAGATTGCCACTGTAACTGAATCTCTTTCCACACTCTGAGCATTCAAAAGATTTCCGTCCTTTGTGGATTCCTTGCTGCCGTTGAAGACTGTCACTCAGCCTGAATTTCTTCCCACACTCTGAGTTTTCAAAAGGTTTCTCTTCCCTTTGTACCCTTAGATTCACAAGAAGCTGTGACCTGTATTTGAGGGGCATTCTGCACTTTCTTCCATCTCTCTCCTGAACCAAACCACCCTTCTTTCTCGTAGGTCCCCCTCGATTCCTGACCTTTCCTTCTAAATTTTCGTTATTAACTTTATCTGGCAGTTGCGGATGAAGTTCCTCATTCTTCTCATTTCTCTGATCGTTCTCTGCTGGAATAAAGAGAGAGCATTTATTTATTTACTTTGTTTGTTTACCCCCCTTCCTGGCGAGCGAGCTCAGGGTGGTTCACATCAGAGACATATAAAACACATAAAACCTATTAAATAGTTTAAGATACAATTCTAAAGCCCAAGAACTGTATGCCGCCATCATACAATTCTGGCCCCCAATTTACACGAGCAATGGGGGAAGAGGGGTGAAAGCAGATTGTGAATCAAACGGTTCTTAAGAACTATTAAACAGTTAAGTAACAGTCACAGTCCTCAGCCGTACGCTTGGCAGAACATTTCTGCCCTTCAGGCCCTACTAAATTGTAGCAAATCCTGCAGTCCCCTGATGTTAACCAGCAGAGAGTTCCTCCAAGTTGGAGCCAGGGCTATAAAGGCCCTGGCTCTGGTTGAGTTGTTCTAAACCAAAACTCAATTTATTCCATTACACACTCTTTGTCAAAGTGAGCCTTCCTGTGAGTCCTCCCCAATCTGGGCTGGATATTGTCTTCGCCAAGAGGCTAGCTAACTACAATTACAAAATGGCGTTAAAGGCACCTGTATACCTTTAACCAGGTAGTGCAACCAACAGTCCTTTTACGTCCCTCCAGTCAAGAACCAAAGGACAAACTTCTGACCTTACCGGGCTTAGCTAGGAAATCCTCCCTGCGAGGTTGGCTCACAGCAGGAGACCCACAGGTTATTCTAGAGGTAGTAACCGACCGTCTTAGGCACCAGATAACTTATTGCAGCAGTGCAGACAGAAACCAGAAGTTGGTAAATAAAAGATATGTCTATTTAAGTGCACAGGATATATTTATTAAAAGGTGCAGAATTGCTTAAAACAGTACTGTGAGGGGGAAAAAGAAAGCTAAAGATTAACAAACTTGCTAAACACGTCTAGAACCTTGGTTCTCGAAGACAAGATGTTACCCATTCAGTTCTGGGTCCAAATGTACTCCGTCTCCAGAGTCCCAAGCACCAGGCTGGTTGGCTTTAGCACCCAGAGCTTCCAAGATGGCCGAAAGGCAAGACAGAGTTACAAGTCAGCTTGACATGCAACACTATCATGGGCCCCGAAAGGATGTTAAAGCAGGTTATTTATCGCTGGAACCCTCAGTGGTTGCTATGCCTGGGCACCAACCAGGGTTTAAGCAACGTCTTCCAAATACAAGGAGGCCAACCAAGGAAAGGACGTTTTCATTGATCTCTGATTGGTCTCTGGTCATGTCAGAAGAGCAGGTGGTGTGATCGGCAGTTTCACAGCACCAGTCCCTTCCCAGAGGACTTAATTACTCTGGGATGTGCACGAGGGACGCCAAGACCAGAGAGGCAACGTGTTACCTTGCAGGCGCAAGGAAGTTCGCTCTCCCCAGCACGGCTGTGTGAAACTAAGGAGACTTAAAGACAACACTCTTAAAGAAGAGCAGGCCGCAGCCAGACGGAACCAAACTTTTAAAGCAAACTCCATTCTGAGCGAACCAAAGTTCTTAAGACAGAAAACACTTTGTATCATTTCAGTAGTCAACACGGAATAGTTTAACACCACCTCAATACATAAATAGTGCACTTCTAAGTTTATAAAGGATATCCTTGGTTGTTCGGCCAAGACCCGTCACAACTCATTCAGACATTAAGTACTCGTTTTCACCCACTGAAGCTAGTGTGACTGTCAGTCAAGTCTGTGATGAGCATTTGATGCACACAACAAAGTCAGCCCCTTTCATTCTACCTGTGGAGTCAGGAAAGTCACGGAAAGCTGAGTTAAGCCAGGGTGACTCACGAGTCTAGGAAGCTGGTTTCTGATACTCTATTTAGAATTTGATAGTGACGTCTGACTGCTGCAAAGTATAAGCTAAAGCATCAAAATGCTTAATTGCTGTTCCATATTTTGATACACGCCTTATCAGTTCACACCTTTGCTGCCTATGAGCCAGTTTGCTGTAGTGGTTAAGTGCGCAGACTCTTATCTAGGAGAACCAGGTTTGATTCCCCCACTCCTCCACTTGCACCTGCTGATGTTGACAAACTCGAGCGGGTCCAGAGGAGGGCGACCAGGATGGTGAGAGGGTTGGAGTCCAAGTCTTATGAGGAAAGGCTGAGGGAGTTGGGTATGTCTAGCCTGGGAAAGAGAAGGCTTAGAGGGGACATGATTGCAGTCCTCAAGTATTTGAAGGGCTGTCATGTAGAAGATGGAGCGGATCTATTCTCTCTTGCTCCGGATTGCAAGACTAGATCTGGTGGGTGGAAATTACAAGGGAGTCGTTACCGGCTTAATATCAGGAGAAACTTCCTGACTGTAAGAGCGGTTGAGCAGTGGACCAGACTGCCTCGGGAGGTGGTGGATGCTCCTTTGCTGGACGTTTTCAAGAGGAGACTGGACAACCATCTTTTGGGTATGCTGTAGGTATGTAAGGGTTTCGGCTGTGTTCCTGCAGAGTGCAGGGGTTGGACTAGATGGCCTGCAAGGTCCCTTCCAACTCTAACATTCTATGATTCTATGATGTGACCTTGGGTCAGTCACAAGCTCTGGCACAGCTGTTCCTGAAAGAGCAGTTTCTCTCAGAGCTCTCTCAGCCCCACCTACCTCACAGGGTGTGTCTGTTGTGGGGAGGGGAAGGGAAAGGAGTTTGTAAGCCGCTCTGAGACGCCTTTGGGCAGTGAAGGGCAGGGTATAAATCCAAACTCTTCGTCTTCTTCTATGAAAGATCCTTACCCAGAGAGGCCACGTTCCCATAGTTCTCCAGCATGACTTCCCGGTAGAGAGCTCTTTGGTCCAGATCCAGCAGGGCCCACTCTGCATCGGTGAAATGCACGGCCACCTCCTCAAAGGAAAACGGACCCTGAAAGAAAAGGCAGAAAACCCCTCCTCAGAGATCATGCCAGGCAGAGAACACATCCTGGAAGGGAGTAGTCTGGGAGGGTACAGGATGAATGGCTTGGCATGGGGTAAAGGGAGTGGCATTCAGGGCCTCTCTCGCCCAGACACCTTGTAGAAACTACAGGAGCAAAAGCTCTCCGAAGAAAGGAGGGGGAACCCAGGCCGTCCCCTGCTCAAATCCCCTACCTGGACGGGAGGTGCAGCAGCCGTTTCCACTCCTCTGAAAAGATGACGGCTCAACAGCATCTCTCCACGGCCTGTTCCTGAGACAAAGGAAGAAGGAAGGGTTTTTCCCCACAACTTCTTATTTGCTTTGCTTGTTTGTTCCCTGCTTCGTTCACCACATGGCCAGGGGTGTAAAGCCTTGCCCTGTATACACTCAACAAATGTGAACACTTTTTACAAAATGCTGGGAGAAGCAGAAGAGAAGGACCAGGTGCCAGGAGGCTCAGGGATTCTAAATGCTGCCAACGTATTTCAGACTTCTGTCAGGCCTGTGTCAGGTTTGAGGGAGGGTGAAGAGGGAGGTGGAAATGACATTGCATGACACGTCACCATCATATTCGGCCCAGACATGACTTCAGCACATCTGAAGACTCGAGGGTCATATGAATGAGTTTCCAGAGTGCCTCCTGGCACGCTCACTTCCCAACCAGGTTTTCAGCCAGACGCAACATCAACATGACATCACATCTGCCCCAAGCCCCACCCCAAAGCCCCTCCCCAAAGCTCCCGGGGGTGCCAGGCAACAGCACACCATCCTTATTCCAGCATCCCGTTTCCCAAAGCGGCCCGCCAGATGCCCCTAGAAGCACGGGCACAGAAGCCAAATGTTTCCATCCTCATTGGCCCCCAGAAAGTGTTTTTCAGAGCTCTGCTGCCCAGAAGGTGGAGGCTCCCTTTATTCACCAAGTTGAATAGCTCTGCCGAGATTTGTCTACCTTAGGGAAGGAACATAAGAACATAAGAGAAGCCAACGTCGGATCAGGCCAATGGCCCATCCAGTCCAACATTCTGTGTCACACAGTGGCCAGAAATACCAGGTGCCATCAGGAGGTCCAGCAGTGGGGCCAGGACACTAGAAGCCCTCCCACTGCTGCCCCCCCCGAGCACCAAGAATACAGAGCATCCCTAGCCCCAGAGTTCCTATCTATACCCTGTGGCTAATAGCCACTGATGGACTTCTGCTCCATATGTTTATCTAATTCCCTCTTGAAGCCGTCCATGCTTGTCGCTGCCACCACCTCCTTACCACAGGACAGTACATCTTGGGCACGCTCCATGGCCTGCGCCCTCTGCTCTTGCTCCAAGGAAGCTCCTTCCGCTTCAGGGATTGTAGCTTCCATCTTTAGGGAAGGTCCCCACATCTGAAACAGCAGCGAGGGAGAGGGGAAAGAGATGGAGTGGAAAAGAGACCAAGGAATGGATCCTGCCCCACTCCCAGACTCAGAATTCAGCAAATACCGTGCTGCAGACGATTACAAAATATCTCAAATAATTTTTATATATTTTTTGCTTTTGTATTTTTACCATTTTTTTCACCATTATATTAATTACAACATAAACATTAATACATAGAATCATATATCAATACATCTTAGTATCGTCTTACTATATCACAAAAGATATTGCACAACGCCTTTATTAACATCAGTCCTCCTTAATTATACGAAAGTTTTAAGAGAGAGGACGCCCTTTAAGTCTATTTTGAATAAGTGCTCAGTCTTCCTCCAGCAGAGGTCCGGATATCCTCCCGTTTCAGTGCCTTCCTCAGGGCGTTCAACAGATATTTCCAAGCACGAGGTTGCCAAATACCCAAATAGTTATCCAAATTTTTCCAATGAACGCTGCAAGAAGTCTCTCCTAGTGAGCTCAAGGCTTCCTCCAAACTGAAAAGCACTCCCAGGCTCTGCACCCTTCCCTCAGCAGACCTGCGGGGTTATCTGGAGGGATCTGAAATTCTCTAGCAGAAGAGGCTGCTGGAGGAGGCTGTTAAATCTCCCATCTGGCTGATTCACACTTGGACAAATATCTCTCATGAACACTTCAGGTTAGGATAAGGCTACATATTGCTTGAACTGGACATGGAAATCCCCTCACCTGCCTCTTCTCCTCTGCCTGACTCAGGAGGAAGCCTTCGGCCAGGGCCACCACCTGGGAACTGGTCTCCGGCCCACATCCTCTGACCCAGCCCTGCATTTCCTGGGGCAGGAGAGTCAGGAACTGCTCCAGGATCACCAGGTCCAGGATCTGCTTCTTGGTGTGCCTCTCTGGCTCCAGCCAGTGGCTGCAAAGTCCATGGAGCTGGCTGTAAACCTCCCGGGGCCCAGCGGCCTCATGGTAGCGGAACTGCCGGAAGTGTTGGCAACGTACATCCGAGATCATGGTGTCCTTAGCCAGGACCTCTGGCGCAGCTCTATCCCAGAATTCAACAGCACTTCCAGGTTCGATGGGACGGGGGCCTCTCACTGCTCTCTTGCCAGTTCCAGGTCCTTCTGAGTCCTGAGCTTCCATCTCGTTCCCCTTCTCTTGGGTCGCCTCTTTCTGTGAAAACATGCCTTTATTCACTTGGCTATGGAGGGAGGTTCCTTCCTGAAGGGACGGAAAGAGACAGACAGCAGCGTGTCAAAAGGAAAACAAAAAGAATGGAAATACACCACTGAACATCACAAACCTTCATAGTGAGACTGGCCCTGGTGGATCAGAACAAAATTGCTTCCTGTGGTTTGTAGACCAGGTTTAAGAACGTTTTGCCATATTATAAACCAAGCTGTTTTAGATGCGCCTCCTCGGTTCTTTGGGAAAGTTCCGTGTCGCTGTTTGGCTCTTTAAGGATCCATTGGAAAAAGCGCAGAGAAGGGCAACTAGAATGATAAAAGGGTTGGAACTCTTTCCCTATGAAGAAGGGTTAAAAGGCTTGGGGCTCTTTAGCTTGGAGAAACGGTGGCTGAGGGGTGACATGATCGAGGTTTATAAGATTATGCATGGGATAGAGCAGGTTGAGAAAGAAGTACTTTTCTCCCTTTCTCACAATACAAGAACTCGTGGCCATTCCATGAAATTGCTGAGCAGTCGGGTTAGAACAAATAAAAGGAAGTCCTTCTTCACCCAAAGAGTGATTAACATATGGAATTCACTGCCACAGAAGGTGGTGGCAGCTACAAGCATGGACAGTTTCAAGAGGGAATTAGATAAACATCTGGAGCAGAAGTCCATCAGTGACTATTAGCCACAGGGTATAGATGGGAACTCTCAGTCTGGGGCAGGTGATGCACTCTATTCTTGGTGATGCGCTCTATGCTGGGTGATGCACTCTATGCTGGGTGATGCACTCTATGCTGGGGGGGCAGCAGTGGGAGGGCTTCTAGTGTCCTGGCCCCACTGCTGGACCTCCTGATGGCACCTGGTATATTTTGGCCGCTGTGTGACAGAGTGTTGGACTAGATGGGCCATTGGCCTGATTCAACATTGGCTTCTCTTATGTTCTTAAGTCCAAAAACAGCATCTCTTCTATAAGCCTGAAGTGTCAGGCAAGAACTCTGCCCAAGCACCCACCTGAGGGGGCCAAACTCACCCTGACCGAAGGACCGTTTCCCGAGTCCAGGCCATTTTGGGAACAAGCCCTTGAACAACTCTGGAGGGCTCCTAAGCATTTCAGGAGATATGGCCGCCCAAAGCTGCTCCAGTTCCCTGCTGGTGTAAGGAAAGTGTAGATCTGCTGCTGGCATAGAAGGGGATTGTGCCAGGGGTGTGGTTTGTGTTTGGAACAGACCCAATGTTGTTGCCAAGAGACAAACCATTCTTCTTCCCCAAAGGGATTTGAAAATCAACGAACACCCCAGTGGTAGAAGGAAAACAGCTGTATTCTTAACACAAATTAACAACATAAACAGAGAATAATAAAGAATTATACCCACGGCCCCTCTTAGCTGTGGGAACCCCCCCCCCAAATTGCAGTGGGTACTCCTGGGTGGTGCTCAGCACCAGTGCCTTGGAACTGAAGTTCCAAAGAAAAAGAGTAACCCCCGCCCACACACAACCAGTGTTCCCTCTAAGCTGAGTTAGTGTGAGCTAGCTCACAGTTTTTTAGCCTCCAGCTCACACATTTTTGTCTTGGCTCAGGAAGGATGGCTCCAGAGCAAACTAATTTATGCAGCAGCCAAATCACTCGCTCACAACTTTAATGCCAGTAGATCACAAAGTAGGATTTTTTGCTCACAAGACTCCACAGCATAGAGGGAGCATTGCACACAACTTATAGCTACTGTACGTGCAAAAGAGGAGGAGGGAGGGGAATCTTGGTGCCCAGCCTTGAACTGGAGAGAGGAGGAGGAGGAGGAGATTGGATTTATACCCCGCCCTTCACAATCTGAAGGAGTCTCAGAGGGCTTTACAATCTCTTTCCCCTCCCCCTCCCCACAACAGATACCCTGGGAGGGAGGTGGGGCTGAGAGAGCTCTTTCGAGGAATGCTCAGGAGGGAACAGCTCTGAAAGAACTCGGGACTCGCCCAAAGTCACACCAGCAGCTGCATGTGGAATAGTGGAGAATTAAAGCCCCTGCGGTACTTGGGGTCACTCACTGGCGCTGTTTCCAGGATCTTTCCTGGCATGGCTGGGCTCCCTGCACCTTGGCCAGGGAGTTTTCCCAATTCCCCCCCCCCCCTGCTGGGTGGGACTGGGACACCCAGCCCCTGCCTCACACTGGGCCCACAACCCGGTCTTAGGATGGGTCTGGGGCTGAGTCCAGTGCAGGCAGGAGATCCCTTCCCAAATGCCCCCCCCCTTTACGCATCCAACCGGAAAAAAAAAGGGGGCCTGCTTTTTGTTTCTTGTTTCGCACTTCAGAATGACCAGCAACCGGTCAGTTTTTCTTGTACTGAAAGGCATTGATTGTCACACACACTCCCCCCGCAAAAAAAAAAAACCCGAATTCCAGTTACACCGTGGAACAAAACTGGGGGCTAAAAAGGCTTGCCAACCTCCAGATGAGGCTGGAAGTTCTCCCAGAATTACAGCCGCCTCCCAGCGGACAGAGATCGGTCCCCCTGCAGAAAAAGGGGCTGCACTGGTTCCCATCTCAGGTCCCCTCCCGGACCCAAACCGGGCATTGCCCAGAATCCCCCCCCCCGCAAGGGCGTAGACTTTGCAATTTCCCAGGGGGGCTGGGGCTGGGCCAGAGGCATTGCTAAGTCATTAAAAGAACTGGGACCCAATGACATCATAGGGAGGAGTCAGTGACATCACAGGCCATTGTCACTATCCATGGAGGTGGAACTATGTGGCATTTAGGGGGGGCTCCCCAGAAAATTAGGGCGGCCTGGGAACCCCTGGGAATCCCCCTGGCAATGCCCCTGGGTTGGGCTAACCCCAGGAACAGGTGCCCTTTTAGCACACTGCTTAGAAACTCCACCTTAAAATGCAGCACAGAGTCTATTGCTAGGGACTGTTTTTCCACTCTGGGAACTATCATTACAGTCCTAGAGTAGCCTATCTGGGCCCAAAAACCTTATTGGAAAAACCATTCTGCATCCAGCCTGGCCACTCTCTGCCTAGTGCCCACCACCCCACCCGTGAAAACATCCCCCCCACCCTCACTGGAGGCCCCAGGACAGCTCCTTACCTTTCTGCGTGGGAAAGCTGAAAGCACTGAAAACATGTGCAGCCCACAGTTCCACCAGGCCCTACTGAGGGTTTCTGGGAGCTGGGGGTAGGGCCATGCTTTCAGGAAGCAAGCCCTGAGTTTCCTGCCACCCCACCTGAAGTCTCAGAAAGTGGAGGGAAAAACCCCTCTGCTTTCAAAATGGGTTGCGGGTGGCATGGGGTGGTAGTGGCAAGGTTTGTGAGACTGGTTGCCCGGGTGGGGCTCAGTCACCCCTGGAAAATTTCAGGGGCAGCCTCAGCCGTCAAGCCCCCTGAAGTTGACACCTATGCCCCCCCCCCATCAACTTGCCGGGAGTTGGCAACTCTGGCTGAGACTTCCTCTCCCCCGACCGCAGAGCCTTACTTCAAAGGGACCTTTCCCGGGTCCGGCTTGCAGGGCTTTGCCTCCCCTGCCGCGGGCTTCTCTGCAACCTTCCCGGGCAAACCCCGCCCACCACCGCGGAAAAGCGCCTCCCCCTGCCCTCGCTCAGGCCTCGCTAGCAAAAGTCTCCCTGGGTTTAACCCTTCCAGCGCTGCAGAGAAGGTGTGAGCTCTCCTGTGCCTGGACGCCGAGAAGTGTGCGTCTTGCGCACGAAAGCGCGTGCCTTGGATAAACTTGCGTTTGGTTTTAAAGGTGCCGCTGCTGGACTCCTAAAGTTTGCTCTCCAGGAGGAGGAGGAGTTTTCAGCCGGTTTGCAACGCCCGGTGCGGCTCTGGAGAAACTCTGCACGGGGCTGAACGCCCAAAGCACCCCGTTGCAGTTCGGCCGTCCCAGGAAAAGGTATGCGCGGTAGGCTTCTTGGCATCCAGGCACACCAGCGCACAGCTTGTATAAAGTAGTGAGACTGATGCATTGAAGAGTGATTTCAGCTCATACTTTATTAGACAGAGTGACATGAGAAATCAAGTTCTGGCCCACAGACGCTTCCCACCACAAGCAATGTGTCAAATTTTAAGACACCTCAGGCCTCTTGGGGAAGGGGCTGTGCTCTAACTGGCCACTCAAACTCAGATCTCCATTAGTCCTTAAAAGCCGTTCCCTCAGAGAAGGTCTGGGCCACCTTTCCTTTGAGCCTCAAAGAGGCTGCGTGACCAGCTATCCATCCATCTGTGTGACCAGCCAGCTATCTTTCTTCCCTGGCAGGAGGACTGAGAGGGTGGAAGGATCACAATGGCCAGGGGAGTGACAGTTGAATGCTCCAGAGGAAGCTGCAAGAACATCTTATGGGACGTCAAAGCCGTAAAAAGAGTATTATACGGTTGCGATTGCGTCTGCAAGCTCGCGCCCAGCCCAGTTGTTTAGCGGTCTACTCCTACTTTGCCGCAAGGCAAACCAAACGCTAGGGAATTGGTCATGGGCTGTGAGGCTTTCGTGAGCTGTTTTGCAGATAAAGTCCTGTCGCTCCGCTGTGACCTCCCCGCTACACTTGATACAGTAAGTGCACTTGAGGCTCCATGCACGTCTTCTGGTCAAGTCTTGGATCATTTCGGTCTGCTCAGCCTAGAGGAAGTCGACAAATTGCTCCTAACTGTTCACCCGACCACTTGCTCCCTTGATCTGTGTCCTTTGTGGCTAATTAAAGCTGGCCATGAGGGGTTTCGAGATGCCTTGTGAGAGATTATCAACAAGTCCCTGTCAGAGGGACTGTTCTCAAAGGCACTTAAGGAAGCAGTGGTCGACCCCCTCTTAGAAAAGCCATCTTTGGACTTGGCCGAGTTGGCCAACTATCGGCCGGTTTCTAACTTGCCCTAGAGAGGGCAGTGGCAGCTCAGTTACAGGGCTTTTTGGATGAGGCTTCCACTTTAGATCCTTTCCAGTCCGGCTTTCACCCAGGCTATGGTACGGAGACAGTACTGGTCGCCAATGTTCCCTCTAAGCTGAGTTAGTGTGAGCTAGCTCACAGTTTTTTAGCCTCTGGCTCACACATTTTGTCTTCGCTCAGGAAGGAGGGCTCCAGAGCAAACCAATTTATGCAGTAACCAAATCGCTGGCTCACAACTTTAACATCAGTAGCTCACACAGTAGAATTTTTGCTCACAGGACTCCACAGCTTAGAGGGAACATTGCTGGTCGCCCTCACAGATGACCTCCAGAGGCATCTGGATTGAGGCGGATTGGCAGTGCTGTTGTTGTTGGACCTGTCGGCCGCGTTAGACACGGTCGACCATCAGTTACTGAACCACCGCCCCGCCAACATGGGAATTCAGGGGCAGGCCTTGCAATGGTTTGCCTCCTTTCTCCAAGGTTGGGGACAAAGCGTGGTGCTAGGGGAACAGCTATCCCAGGGACACCCACTGGACCGTGATGTGCCTCAAGGGGCAGTGCTGTCCCCAATGTTTTTTAACATCTATATGTGCCCCCATGCCCAGAGGCATGGGCTGCGTTGTCACCAGTATGCGGATGACACCCAGCTCTATCTGTTGTTGGGTGGTCAGTCTGACTCCAAACCGGAAAATCTGGACTGGGCATTACAAGCCATGACTGGTTAAGAACATAAGAACATAAGAGAAGCCAATGTTGAATCAGGCCAATGACCCATCTAGTCCAACACTCTGTCACACAGCGGCCAAAATATACCACGTGCCATCAGGAGGTCCAGCAGTGGGGCCAGGACACTAGAAGCCCTCCCACTGCTGCCCCCCTCCCAGCACCAAAAATAGAGTGCATCACCTGCCCCAGACTGAGAGTTCCCATCTATACCTTGTGGCTAATAGCCACCAATGGACTTCTGCTCAGTATGTTTATCTAATTCCCTCTTGAAACTGTCCATGCTTGTAGCTGCCACCACCTCCTGTGGCAGTGAATTCCATGTGTTAATCACTCTTTGGGTGAAGAAGTACTTCCTTTTATCTGTTCTAACCCGACTGCTCAGCAATTTCATGGAGTGCCCACGAGTTCTTGTATTGTGAGAAAGGGAGAAAGGTACCTCTTTCTCTACCTGCTCTATCCCATTCATAATCTTATAAACCTCGATCATGTCACCCCTCAGCCGTCGTTTCTCCAAGCTAAAGAGCCCCAAGTGTTTTAACCTTTCTTCACAGGGAAAGTGTTCCAACCTTTTTATCATTCTAGTTGCCCTTCTCTGCACTTTTTCCAATGCTATAATATCCTTTTTGAGATGTGGTGACCAGAACTGTACACAGTATTCCAAATGAGGTCACACCAATGATTTATACGGGGGCATGATGATACTGGCTGATTTCTTTTCAATTCCCTTCCTAATAATCCCCAGCATAGCGTTGGCCTTCTTTATTGCAGCTACACACTGTCTAGACATTTTCATTGAGTTATCCACTACGACTCCAAGATCTCTCTCTTCGTCCGTCTCTGCCAGTTCAGACCCCATCAATGTATATTTATATTTAGGATTTTTGACAATAAAACAATAGAAAACATACATCCACGGCCGTCTGTTGAATAAGTCCAAGAGCATGAGATCCCAATTTTTTTTAGAACCTTAACCAGCGAAATTGTCGGTCATCTATGGAAAGGACTCATTTATTGGAAAGGAGAGTCAAAACTGGTGACCATAGCGCCAAATGATTTACCTGAGTCACGATTCCAGGAACCCCAAAAAGAATGGATTGTCCATTATTCTACTCATTTATTTATTTATACTTTCGGCTTATTAAAAATTGATCCCATAATTTAGCATACCATAAATTTAATGAAAGGGGGGTTCGGTCGGTTCCAAGTACTAGCTATAGTTAATCTTGCAGCTGCTAATAAATCAGATAACGATACTTTGGCTGTGCATTGGATACATACACCCACACAATGGTCAAGTACCAAGAGGTTGGGAGAGTAAGGGAGTTCTATAGCCATTATGGCAGAGATTTGGGAATGAACCTGTTTCCAAAATCTTTGTGTAACTGGACATTCCCACCATAAGTGTTCATATTTTGCCGCATTTCTTCCAACAAAGGAAGTAACAGCCAAATTCTAATGATTGGTTAAGACCAGAAGGATCATATGTTTTGAGTTTAAAAATCCAAAATGCTTCACGTTGTCTTAACCTTTTTTGAACATCTAAACTAATATATTGGTGAGTTTTAAGTATTTGGCTGTTACTTATGAGTTATTGCTACTTATCTCTATAATTTAGCTGTAGAAATAGTTACTGGTTTTTTTTATTTACCCTTATGGTCTTAATCAACTATTGGAACTTGGCTACTACTTATGAGTTGTTGCTACATAGTTGTTACTTACGAGTAAAAATAGTTATTGTTTTTTCAACTCTTTGTCACCTTAAACCTTTGACTGCTATGGTGCCTAATAGATATGAGCTACAGTATATTAAGTCTTGGGTGTTGACTATTCTTTGAGGCTTACCGACTATTGCAAAGTTTATGCTATTGTTGATTGGGTGCCCGGCTTTGAATGACTATAATAGGAATGGTGAGCATAGTGACCCTTTAATAATTTTTTGTATATTGTAACTGCAAATAATAATAAGAGTAGTTTCCTATTTTTCCTTGTTTCAGAATTTTTTCCCTGTAATATTGGTTTGAAGGCTTTTATACATTGTGAGTGCTATACTAAGGATTTTTTTCTTCTAAGAGTCTTCTGTACACTATGAGTACTGTATGAAGGTAAAAAATTTCTTTCATCTGCTAGTATTCAGAGCATGGGTTTGACTGTAATATATGATAATAATTATTTGGTTTTATTTGTAATTGTAGTAGTGTGTGAACTTATTGAAGAAGGATTATCGAAACGAAGATCAAAATCCGAAGTCTTCATCCATTTTGTTTGTGTACACAAATGCCATAGGCATGCCTCTTCTCCATCATGCAGATGGAGTATTCAGAGCATGGGTTTGACTGTAATATATGATAATAATTATTTGGTTTTATTTGTAATTGTAGTAGTGTGTGAACTTATTGAAGAATTATCGAAACGAGGATCAAAATCCGGAGTCTTCGTCCATTTTGTCTGTGTACCATTTATGGACTTGTACTAATCGTTTTGTTTTGTACCATTTATGGACTTGTACTACTTATGGACCTGCATGTTATATGATGTAATCTGGTTTCACTGATATATGTGGTCCCCTATAATATAAATTGTCTTTTGTGCATAACTTCTTGAGGACTTGTGGTCTGGCATTATTGGTGCAGTGCTTGCCTATTTGCTATATATTGTATACTGTGATATCGCATTTGTTAATGGTAATGTACCAGTGCGACAGCAACTTAAAGAACTTGTTGCCCTGCCGGCATCTTATAAAGTATGGACATAAAAATATGACTCTAAGCTGGACTGTACAATGAGTTGCCGGGAAATCTGGACTGAACGGTGAACGTGAGATGGAGCCAACTTACTGGACATAGGACATGTGCCCAGCCAAGGCAACCCTTGCACGGAAGCAGCATATTAAACCAGATGTGGACCCATGGAACACCTGATATTATCCATCCCTGCATCTCCAAAGATACTGCTGACCCAGGTAGACGGCATGCCAGCCTCCCTGACATTGCAGCCATATGGAGCCAGCAGCCAGACTTCCAGAGAAGCCATGCTTTGGAAAGACAGCCTGGACATTTCTGCACAAATGCCATGGACAAGCCTCTTCTCCATCACGAAGGCATTTCCCCCCCACACCTTCTCCTAGTTGCATCACCGGAAACTGCACGTACTCATCCCCAAGTAAAACAATACAACTTGATCATGACAAGATTAACTGAGCTGCCAAGCACACCCACCGCCCATCAAGATACATGCACCTTGAATGAGGTGGTGGCAGCTACAAGCATAGACAGTTTCAAGAGGGAATTAGATAAACATATGGAGCAGAGGTCCATCAGTGGCTATTAGCCACAGGGTACAGATGGGAACTCTCAGTCTGGGGCAGGTGATGCACTCTATTCTTGGTGCTGGAGGGGGCAGCAGTGGGAGGGCTTCTAGTGTCCTGGCCCCACTGCTGGACCTCCTGATGGCACCTGGTATATTTTGGCCGCTGTGTGACAGAGAATTGGACTAGATGGGCCCTTGGCCTGATTCAACATTGGCTTTTCTTATGTTCTTATGGATGTCTTTTCTTCTTCTTTGTCTTCAGCCTCTTACTCTGAAAGGTGTCACTCTTAGAAGAAGAAGAGATTGGATTTATACCCCACCCTTCACTACCCAAAGGAGTCTCAGAGTGGCTTACAAACTCCTTTCCCTTCCCCTCCCCACAACAGACACCCTGTGAGGTAGGTGGGGCTGAGAGAGCTCTGACAGAAACTGCTCTTTTTCAAGGACAGCTCTTATCAGAACTATGGCTTGTCCAAGGTCATCCAGCAGGTGCAAGTGGAAGAGTGAGGAATCAAATGCAGTTCTCCCAGATTAGAGACCACTCACTTAACCACTACACCAAACATTATATCAATTGCCCAACACTTAATTCCATTCTCTTGACCCATTAAGGAACTGGCAGCTTCTAGCTTGGTGGTACATGCCCCAAGCCACTTCTAGGGTATATAAGAAGAGCATCTGCCCATTGTTCTCTCTCTTGCCTTCTACGTATCTGACCCCACCCTACCTAGCTGACCCTAGTCCTAGCACTGTGTAGAGTCTGGAGTGAACCATTCTTGGTGGGTAAACATAGAGACTGGTGAGATTGGAGGTGCTAATTTATTTCTATGTCTATTCCAGACACAAAGCATATTACATAGAATTGGATTTTTCTTCATGTCTGGAGCTCTGAATCTCGGTTATGCTGACATCATCTCTGACATCAAGAGAGGGAATGCATATTGGGATTCTATATCTGCTGAGCCAATATCAGAAGGGTTGTATGAAGACCGGACTAGTGATGAAATTATTGTGGCCTCATAATACGTGTTAACATTTGGGACTCCCATACCTCCTTCCTTAGGGGGCGACACATTATCAGGTGCCTCACTCTGGTTTTTTTTCCAGTTCCATATAAAGGAGTTGACTAAGGTCTGCCGAGATTTAAGTTTTGAGTCTTTTAATGTAATTGGTTACGCTGAAAACAAAAAAAGCGATCTTGGTAATACTATGGTTTTAACTATGGAAATTCTTTCTAACCATGATAACAATTTTTGATTTCACATTGTTAAACCTTTTACTATTTGGTTATAAAGCTCATCAAAACTATCTGCTTCTAATTTCATTAAATGCCTAGGAATATGCATACCTAAGTTATCTCATAGATTTTACAACCCATTTATATTTAAATTGAGTGTTCAGTAGTTGTTCAGTTTTATGACGCAAGTTTATAGGAAAAAGTTACGATTTTTCTAAGTTTACCATAAGTCCTGAAACAGAGCCAAAAATAGCAATAATGGGTTGTAGGGCAGCTAATAATTGTTGAGGAAAAAACAGATATACAAATAAATCATCTGTATATAGTGAAACCTTATGTATACGTTTACCTATCTGGACACCTTCTATTTTTGGATCACCTCTTGGACTAATTGCAAGAGTTCCAGGGCTAAGGGGACATCCTTGTCGAGTGCCTCGACTAATTTGGAAAAAGGAAGAATGGGCTTCTGAAGTCTTTAATTGCGCTTCTGAGTCTGCATAGATCATAGTGAGGACCCTGAGAAATGCAGAGCCAAAGCCCATATGACTGAACAGGGAGAGAAAATAATCCTTTTCCATGGAGTCAAAAGCTTTTGACAGGTCTAGGCTTAAAATAACTGCCTCTTTGGAAATGTACTCACAATAATGTAATACATCAACAGTGCACCTGGTATTGTCTGCCAGCAGCCTACCTGTCATAAATCCTGTCTGATTAGGGTGTATCAATTTGAGAATGATTTTTTAAAGCCATTCAGCCAAGATAGTTGTAAATATTTTATAGTCTGTATTTAACAGAGCTATTGGATGATATCCTGCTGAATCAGTGCTCTCCTTGTCCAGTTTAAGGACAGGAACTATGGCAGCCGATTTCCATGAAGGAGGAATTTTCCGAGATTAAAATTTGATTATAAGTTGCTGCTAATGGGGCACATAGAAGTGAACTAAATACTTTGTAAAAGTTAGAATGAAAACCATCCAAACCAGGAGCAGAATTCAGTTTCAATTTTTTAATGGTTTCAGAGACTTCCATAGTTGTAATAGGGGAGTCCAGAGCCAACCTGTCTTCATTAGATAGTGTAGGGAGATTAGGTAGAGCCTCTATATACTCTTCAATCGCCTGACTTGCAGGATTCATAGAAGAGTAAAGATTTTTATAATATATAGCAAATTCATTAGCTATTGCTTTAGGGGAATAGATAGGACCTTATTTTTTAATTATTTAATTGATGTATAATCCATGATTTTTTTTCTTCTCTTACTTTCCAGGAAAGTAGCTTAGCTGATTTGGGGAAGCACTGCCAATATTGCTGTTTTGTAAAAATAAGTTTTTTCTGAATCTGGTTTATTTCCATAGCTTCAAGAATTCTTCTTCCTGGTTGTTTTTTTTTAAAAATTAGCACTATTTTTGCATTCAAATTCTTTTTCTAGGGATCCTATATTATCAAGAATCTTTTGTTTTAGAGCCACTTGTTGTTTTTTCCTATGTGAGGCTTGTGAGATCAAATAGCCCCTAAGTGTAGATTTTAAGGCGTTGGGGTTTAATATCACCAACAATGACAATCTCCCCTACAGCAAAAGATTGCAATTTATGCAAAGCCTGTTCTAAAAAGTCTAATTGTCCCATGTTGGGAGCATATAGCGAGGCAAAGGTAAAATTATGGTCTTTAATTGTCCCTTGAGCAAATAAATATCTACCCTTAGGATCTTTTTCAACTTTGTTTAAAATAAAGTGAAGTTTTCTAGAACTCAAGACTGCCACTCCCCAAGCTTCAGATGTACCAGGAGCTTGAGCCTAGAGCACATATTGGGAGTACTTAAATATCAGCAGGGCTCCCTTCTTAAGGTGAGTCTCCTGTATAAACAGAACATCAGGATTAAGATGCTTAATGTGTGTGTTCTGGCTTTCTTTATCGAAGTGTTAAGTCCTCTAATATTTACTGAAGCAATGTGAATTTCTGGCTGCATCTTGAAAGAAAGATTAGTTGACTGATTAGTCAAAAAGTAAAAACAAAAAAAATGTGCAGATCTAAAAGATTAAAAATATACACACAAAGTAGCATTTAAGACTCTATGCTGTCAGTAAGGGAGACTCTACTATGTCTTAAGATCACTGATAAGGATTGAATAGAATATACTACCATCTTATTTTTAAAAAAATGCTGAGTGATATACTAAGCTAAGAAAGTTATAACCAAATATAAATTACTAGCAAATTAACCTAGAAAAAAGCCAAACTATTAATGATACTCCTATAGGAATTAAA
The DNA here is from genome assembly GCA_029375565.1 of Gekko gecko. Classification (NCBI taxonomy): domain Eukaryota; kingdom Metazoa; phylum Chordata; class Lepidosauria; order Squamata; family Gekkonidae; genus Gekko; species Gekko gecko. Next base: position 89,880 of record JAPDNY010000001.1, on the reverse strand, counting down.
ACACCAAGTACACTAATACTAAAATTCAGTTTAACATTTCTTCTTGGTCATCTATTGTTATTAATGAGACACTAAAAAAATCCTCCATCTGACTCGTCAGATGCATTGAATTGCTCGTCCAAAGAAAAGTATTGAGTGTTGCTGAGTCATGATCAATTTAAGAAGCTTTAATTTTAGAGTTTCAAGTCTATGAGTGATCTGTGTCTATTCCTCTCTTGGAAGGATTGCAAAAGTGTTTAGCTAACTTTCTTCTATGGAATTGTCTAGACAAAGAAAGGTCTTTTCAACTACAGTGGATGTAGGTGGTTGACAGCAGTCGTCTCTCGTAGGGCCTCTTTAGAACAGTTAGTTTCCAGCGTTGAGGGACTTGAGAACCTTCTTTCTGGAAACTAGGTCTTGACTATTAGATCCTCAAAAACCCTTACAGGAAAAACTCCCGTTGTTTGTAGAAAAGCCTTCTCCTGCAACAATAGACCCAGTATCCACAAGCTGTCAAAAGTGAGGACCACTCTCTGAATTTGATCTGAGTTATTAAAAGATTTTATGGAGATAAGTTCAGTAAATGCAAATCTTTCTTTAAAAAGAGCTCTTAAGTGAGAAATAATCATGCGTTTAGAATTCCAGGGAACTATTTGGCCTCTGTACTTGCAGACATGTATGCCTACCTTACAGGGCTATAGTCCTAGTTGGAATTAAAAAGCTCAGTTCCTCTTTCTCCTTGAGGTGAAACAAAATCCTTTCCCCTTACTTCTGTAAGAGTACTATCTAAAATAGAATTACTCTGGGATGTTGGGCAGTTGGATTCTGGAAGAGAATATGCCCTTAAGGGGAAAGTAGTAGCTAAAAAATCTTCAAGATTTGTCTGTTTGGGTGCTGGGGCTGATGAAATATCTTCGATGTCCCTGGCCCTTTTACTGATACCCATTACAGAAATTTCAGTCAATACCCCTCACACAACTACAACAGATGTGATGATAAGCAATTAAAGTAACCATCAGTTTATTGGGAATTACCAATGTTTATATGTTCCAAAAACGATATACTCTTTCTGTCCAAACAATCCAGTGTGTTCCACAAGGACACCAACTACAGCTTCATAATATCTGTGTTGTTCCAATAGTCATTCTCCACTGGGGTATTCTCCTTTTAAACTGGAGACTTCTTTTCCCCTTCTTCTCCTTTGTTGCAAACTTTCAAGTTAAAGTGAGTTGCCATGTCATACATCATTTTCTTTCTTTCTTATCAACAGTCTCATAAGCCTCTCTCCCTCTCAGTGAAGATAAACAACGAGTCTTAAATTGAGTACAGGGGGATTAAAACTTCAACAAAAAGCTGAGGTAATTTATATATAATTCAAGGCTAACTAAGCTCTAAGCACTCTAAGTTTCGAGCAAATAAAAACATCTGAGTGTGTTCAACAGCTGTATAGGGAATAATAGCAAGTTACTTGCAGAATAGTAAATAAAATAATGTTCTCATATCTGCAGAGGCAGTCCTCAGAGCTCCACATCAAACATCTGCAAAGACAGAAGTCCTGAGATTTCTGCACCTATCAAACAACTCTTCAAAGAAATACCCCCAACCCAAAGATTTATCCCTCCAACTATCTTGAATGTACTTCAGCTAGCAAAGCCCATCCTTGCTTTCTTCCTCATGGGATCTATCTGAGGGCTCCAAAAATGGCTAAAGTTCCATCTATAGTTTGAGCATTTATAACATTTCTTCCAAATTAGAGTAAATTTCTGTGTAGCTTAAAGCTTCTTACAAGAGTCTCTATTGTTTCAATGCTTTATGTGCTCTGTGGTTGTCTTTTCGCACTGAAATAAGAGAAATGCTCTTTTCATGGGCTAAGCGGTTGCCTGGTTTCGCCTCCTGTGTGCTCTTTGGTGTTTATGAAAAGTGCAACTCTGACTGAATCCTTTCCACACTCTGAGCATTCAAAAGGTTTCTACCTTCTGTGGGTTCTGAGAAGTCCTTGCAGATGGCCACTCTGACTGAATCTCTTTCCACACTCTGAGCATTCAAAAAGATACTTCCCTGTGTGGGTTCCTTGATGCTGTTGAAGATGGGCATTCTGACTGAATCAATTTCATAAGAACATAAGAGAAGCCAATGTTGAATCAGGCCAATGGCCCATCTAGTCCAACACTCTGTCACACAGCGGCCAAAATATACCAGGTGCCATCAGGAGGTCCAGAAGTGGGGCCAGGACACTAGAAGCCCTCCCACTGCTGCCCCCTCCAGCACCAAGAATAGAGTGCATCACCTGCCCCAGACTGAGAGTTCCCATCTATACCCTGTGGCTAATAGCCACTGATGGACTTCTGTGCCATATGTTTATCTAATTCCCTCTTGAAACTGTCCATGCTTGTAGCTGCCACCACCTCCTGTGGCAGTGAATTCCATATGTTAATCACTCTTTTCCACACTCTGAGCATTAAAAAGATTTCTCCCCAGTGTGGGTTCTTTGATGCAGTTGAAGATTGCTACTCTGACTGAATCTCTTTCCACACTCTGAGCATTCAAAAGGTTTCTCCCCTGTGTGGGTTCTTTGATGACACTGCAGATTGCTACTACAACTGAATCCCTTTCCACACTCTGAGCATTCAAAAGGTTTCTCCCCTGTGTGGGTTCTTTGATGACATTGAAGATTGCTACTGCAACTGAATCCCTTTCCACACTCTGAGCATTCAAAAGGTTTCTCCCCTGTGTGGGTCCTTTGATGACAGTGAAGACTGCCACTGGTACTGAATCCCTTTCCACACTCTGAGCATTCAAAAGGTTTCTCTCCCATGTGGCTTCTTAGATGACACTGAAGACTGCTACTGGTACTGAATCCCTTTCCACAATTTGAGCATTCAAAAGGTTTCTCCCCCGTGTGGGTTCTTTGATGCACTTGAAGACTGCCACTGGTACTGAATCCCTTTCCACACTCTGAGCATTCAAAAGGTTTCTCCCCCGTGTGAGTTCTTTGATGCACTTGAAGACTGCCACTCCGATTGAATCTCTTTCCGCACTGTGAGCATTCATAAGGTTTCTCCCCTGTGTGGGTTCTCTGATGCCTTTGAAAATCACTGCTCGTACTGACTCTCTTTCCACACTCTGAGCATTCAAAAGGTTTCTCTCCTGTGTGGATTCTTTGATGCTTTTGAAGTTCACTGCTCGTACTGACTCTCTTTCCACACTCTAAGCATTCAAAAGGTTTCTCCCCTGTGTGGATTCTTTGATGCTTTTGAAGGTCGCTGCTTGTACTGAATCTCTTTCCGCAGTCTAAGCATTCAAAAGGTTTCTCCCCTGTGTGGATTCTTTGATGACATTGAAGACCGCCACGCGTACTGAATCTCTTTCCACACTCTGAGCATTCAAAAGGTTTCTCCCCTGTGTGGGTTCTTTGGTGACACTGAAGACTGCCACTCTGACTGAATTTCTTTCCACACTCTGAGCATTCAAAAGGTTTCTCCCCAGTGTGGGTTCTTTGATGCAGCTGAAGATGGCCATTGTCCCTGAATCTCTTTCCACATTCTGAGCATTCAAAAGGTTTCTCCCCTGTGTGGGTTCTTTGATGCACCTGAAGATAGGCACTCTGACTGAATCTCTTCCCACACTCGGAGCATTCAAAAGGTTTCACCCCTGTGTGGGTTCTTTGATGACGTTGAAGATTGCCATTGTGACTGAATCTCTTCCCACACTCTGAGCATTCAAAAGGTTTCTCCCCTGTGTGGGTTTTTTGATGATATTGAAAACTAACACTGTGACTGAATCTCTTCTCACACTCTGAGCATTCAAAAGGTTTCCCCGCTGTGTGGGTTCCTTGATGCCGTTGAAGACTGTCACTCAGACTGAGTTTCTTCCCACACTCTGCATTTTCAAAAGGTTTCTCTCCTCTTTGTATACTTAGGTTCACAAGAAGCTGTGACCTATATTTGATGTACTTTCCGTACTGAACAGATTTACTTGTATTCATTATATCGTGCTTTGGAAACTGTACATTATGCTGTCTTCCATCTCTCTTCTCAACCAAATGGCCACCTTTCTTTCTCATAGCTCTGCTTCGATTCCTGACCTTTCCTTCTAAATCTTCATTATTAACTTTATCTGGCAATTGTGGATGAAGTTCTTCACTCTTCTCATTCCACTGATTATTCTTTGCTGGAATAAAGAGAGAGCATTTTAAAAATTTATTTGGTTTGTTTACCCTCCTGGCGAGTGAGCTTAGGGTGTTTCACAGCAAAGTCATATAAAACACATACAAGCTATTAAACAGTTTTAAATACAATTCTAAAGCCCAATAACCATATGGCGCCATCATACAATTCTGGCCCCCAATTTACCTTAACAATGGGGGAAGAGGGGTGAAAGCAGATTGTGAATCAAATGGTTCTTATGAACTATTAAACTGTTAAGAAATAGCCACTGCATTCTCGACAAGCTGTAACTTCCAGGTCAGCTTCAAGGGCAGCCCACTGTAGAGCAAGATAAAGTAATCAAGTCTAGAGGTGACCATTGCATGGATTACCATGGCTAGATTGGGGCACAACAGGTAAGGGGCAAGTTGTTTTACCTGTCTACATTTAGCAACTAGGAGTACAGGTAAGTTTAGTGTAGGGGAAAAGAGGGGTGCAGGAAGCATTTCATGTACTCTCATTCCACTGTGTTCATTTCGGGGAATTACACATTCTTTGTCAAAGAGAGCCTCCCTCCAAGTCCTGCCGATCCTGGGTTGGAGATCGTCTTTGAGGGTGGCCAGCTACAGGCACTTGTATACTTTTAACCAAATACTGCTACCACCAGTCTTTTTGTGTCCCTCCAGTCAAGAACCAAAGGACAGGCCTTAGCTAGGGAATCCTCCCTGCAAGGTTGGTTCACAGCAGGAGACCCACAGGTTATTCTAGAGGTAGTAACCGACAGTCTTAGGCACCAGATAACTTATTGTAGCAGTGGAGACAGAAACCAGAAGTTGTCTCGTTCCCTTTTGTACGTCTACGTTTTGAGACTGATCACCATTAATTGATATCTTAGCTGATTGCGCCTTTTTAAGTGCTTCTAATATAAAGTCCCAACTAACATTGTTAAATGCTTTCTCAGCATCTAAAAAGATTAATGCCATTTGTTTTTCTGGAAGTGCTTCATAATACTCTATAACATCTAAAATACATCTGAGATTATTTCTGATTTGTCTTTTGGGAAGAAAGCCCACTTGGTCATGTATCATCTGAGATAGAATTTTTTTCATTCTGAAAGCGAATATACGAGCAAATATTTACAATCCACATTTAATAAAGAAATAGGTCTATAATTTTTAATTTCCTTTTCATCTGTGTCTTGTTTATGAATAAGAGTTATTATAGCTTCAGTCCATGAAGCTGGCACCTCTCCTTTATCCACTACATTTTTGCAAACTTCTTTGAAAGAAGGTAATAGTTGTTCTTCAAAGATGTAGTAAAATTCTGCTGGTAGACCATCCGGTCCAGGTGCTTTCCCCTTTTTTTGGCGTTTCAAAGCTTCCACCACTTCTACCATTGCAATTGGTTGATTTAAGATTTTCCTTTGCTCTTCTGTAAACATTTTCGGTTTGTATCTCTCTAAATATTCCTGTATGTAGTCTGGGATGGAATCCATTTTTTTTATAAAGTTCTTTATAGAAGTCTTCCACAATAAGTGTCATATCTTGCATCTTACTTGTTTCTTCTCCATTTCTATTCTTTAAAATCTTTATATATGATTTTCCCTTTTCTTTTCGTATTTTATAAGCCAACCATCTTGTAGGCTCATTTACCTTTTCAAAATAATTTTGCTTACCAAACATTATCTTTTTCGCTAGTTCTTGTGTGAGTAGACAATTCATTTGATGTTGTAAAAGCCTAAGTTTACTTTTCTTATTCCTGGATGTGGGTTCTAGCTTTAACTTATCTTCTTGTACTTCCACAGCATTCTGGAGTCTTGTATACTCCTCTTTCCTTTGTTTATTTACCTTGACTGATTCAAGGTAAATAAACCTTGAGCAGTGGTGCAGTGGGTAAAAAGCCCCTGCATAACTATAATATCTGAACTGCCAAGCTTTGTCAGTTCTAGCCCCGCACTGGTGTGAGCAGCCAACCCTTGTCCCTAGCTCATCGTCCACCCAGTGATTCTAAAGCTTTGGCGAGTAGATAAATTGGGGACCACCCACTAGGGGTGGGCACACCAACCCCCTCGGGAGGTGTTAGCTGCTGTGGGAAGACATCTGCTGCGTTGTGAGGCCAGAAGGTGAAAAATCTGTGTCGGCATTTCCTGCAGTGGAGCGAATCAGCCAGGCGGTGGCAGTGTGACAATGCAACGTCATGAGTCCTGATGTCATCAGCCAGCCGGCAGAAGAAAAACGCTGTTGGTTCACATCTGATTCAGCCTGCAGACAAATCCTCCCAAGTGGCTACAGTGTGTGCTTAATAATTGTATGTGTGTTGTCTCCCCTGTTCCCTCATGAACATTGTTAGTCCATTGTCAATGAGTAACTGTGAATCACTTTGAGCCCAGAAGTGCGTGGGAAAAAGCGATCAATAAATCTAAAGTATTATTATTTTTAATCATCCCTCCCCTCGTGAAAGCCTTAAAGACATCCCAAACTGTGTTTATAGATATGTCTGGTTGTATATTTTCCTCGAAAAAAAAAATTAAACTCCTTTGTGTCTTTTACAAATTTCTCATTTTTCCAAGAGTGATGTGTTTAATGTCCATCTGTTCCTGGGTTTTGCATCTTGCAGTTCCAGAGTAATTGGGTAATGGTCTGCATATGTTCCAGGTTCAATTTCTGCTTCTAACAAATCCTTAATAGCTGCTGAAGAAATCCAGCACATATCTAGTCTTGACCAGGAATTATGTCTGGCTGAATAATATGTAAAATCTTGCTTGTGAGGGATCCTTACTTTCCAAGCGTCAACCACCTTTAATTCATCCAATAAATGGTAAAGTATAGATTGAAATTCATTTCCTCCTTTCTTTTTCTTTATCTTTTTTTGTGTTTGAACATTTGTTTTTCTGTCACCTTTTTAATCAAAAACAGCATTAAAGTCTCCGATAATACAAATTTCTTTTTTTGGCCCCCGAAGGGGATTTCTTATTGATTTTTATATATACTACTAAAACTACAAAGAAAAAAAAAGGGAGAGGGAACTACATCTAGGGATAAAGAAAAGTAAACCCACACTATACTAAAACCCCAAGAGAAGGAGATCATATCTGTGTTAAGCTAAATGTTAGTATTTTAGTGTTAATAAACAATGTGTGTTGTGAGTTCCTGTCTATCTCAGCTAAATTGTTTATTCGTTATGAGGAGATTCCAGAGCACCCCTCCAGCTCGCTTCATAAAGGCAATTTCCAGAGTCCTTCTGCCTTTATCTAGGCTTTCTATCTCTAAAGTCATAAGATGATTTGATGGCGGCAGCTCCCTCTTCCGCGGCCAGGTCTTCATCTGTCTCCGAGGGGGTGGAGCCACTTGACCCGGTTTCTCCTTCTTTAGATCCCAGATGGTGTTTTAGAAATTCTTTGGCTTTAAAAATGGAGTCAATCTTCTCTCTCTTGTCGTTAATTTTAAAGATGACACCTTCAGGTACCGCCCACCTCTACGGAATTTGATTGGTTTGGAGAAAAAGAATTAAGTCCTCATAGTTCTTTCTTTTTTGACGAATTTCAAATGGAATGTCTTTTAAGGTCTTGATAGTTGTATTTCCCAGTTTCAGTGGAGTTGCTGATGTTGCTTTTAAGATTGCATCTCTGGTCTGTCTTCTTGAGAATCTGACCATTATTTCCCCAATAATAATACACATTTCTTGAAAGTCTTGTTTTGTGATTAGTTCTTGAAGCGTTTTATAAAATTTTTCCTGATGTTGATTCGGAGCATAAATGTTTACTATTAACATCTTTTTAATCTGTCTTTGTATTGATACCATTAAGATTCTCTCATCTTGTGAGGCATATCTCAAATCTGGTTGAAGATGCTCCTTTATATATATGGACACACCTCTTTTCTTTTTTTCCTTGTCTGATGCAGCAAAGATTTTACCTAGTCCTTTAACTTGGATATATTTTTCGTAGACTTTTTAAATATGGGTTTCTTGAAGGCATGTAATATCATAATCCTTTTTTCTTAATTGATGAAAGATTCTTCTCCTTTTCTGAGGGGCATTTAAACCATTTAACATTCACAGAGATAATTTTCATTTTCCATTTACTCATTTTGGTTTTGTTTCTTTGCTTCCTGTTGTTCTCTTGTATGTTGTCTTGTATAAACTGGGGTTGTTCTTGTTATTCCGTGTCTTCTTATTGTTCTTTTGGGAAGTCCAGATGGTGCCGCTGCTCCACGCAATTCTCCTTCCTCCTCTTCTTCTCCGGCTTCCTTTTCCTCTTGTTCTGTGGCCAAATCTTCTCCATAAGTTTTCAGGAAGTCTTCTGCTTTAAAAATTGATGTGATTCTATGTCTTTTACCTTTGAATGTAAAAATTAGACCTTCTGGTAGTAGCCATCTGTAACTTACTCTACTGTTCCTCAGAAGTGCTGTAAGCTCCATATATTCTCTCCTTTTCTCTCTGACCCTCCAAGGAATTTCTTTCAACACATTTATTTCATTGTCATCCAGGGTCAGAGGCGAGCTATTCACTTCTCTCAAAATCTTGTCTCTGACAGCTCTTTTGTGGAATCTCACATGCACCTCTCTTGGCAATTGATATTTTCTTGCATACGAGGAATTCTTCCTAAAAGCAACATCAATTTCTTGAATGATCATCCCTTCATCATCCATGTTCATGTGTTTAGCTAAAATTTTGGCCATTTTTGTTGTTAAATCTTCATTCTGCTCTTCTGGTATGTTTTGAAATCTCAGGATAAAGGCCGCTCTCTCAACTTGCAATCTCATCACATCCTGTTCTAGTGTGGATTGTCTAGCATCTGTATCTTGCATTCTATTTAAAATCTCCTTTGTCTTAATTTCCATTTTTTCTGTTGTAGTGTTCAAGCCAGCAATCTGTTGGGTGATCTCTGTTACTTGCTTCTGTAATGTTTCCATGCTGGCAGTAATCGTCTCCACTATTTCTTTCAAGCCTTCTTTGATACAATCTACAGCATTCGCAAGTGAACTTTTGATAGTATCTTGGATAAGGGCTTGCATTTCTTTGTTGGCTGCAATTTTTAAAGAGACAGACAATTTAATTTCAAAATTTATATGGCAAGGGAAACGTCCGAGAATAAAACTTAAAGCTCTACAAGATTTTAAGAAAAGAGGAGGCTTTGCATTATCAAACTGGCTTCTTTTATTACACAGCATCAGCTATGGCCTGGATTAAAGAAGATCAAAGACTATTAAAACTGGAAGGTCATGACCTGATGCTAGGCTGGCACGCATTTTTATGGTAGGGGAAAGCCACAGTACACAGATACTTCAAGCAGCTAAAGGTGCACTCAGCTTTGAGTTCTTTGTATATAATTGTTTATGCAAGAGTTCCCAGACTTTCAATAAAGATGCTCTCAACCAATGCTGCCTTCACAAACCCTAAAACCTATTATGAAGAGGATGTAAAAAGGTATTCTAAGTTGAATTTGAAACCATTATTGGACCTAACGTGATGGCAAAGGGCACAAATTGAATCTAGATTCTCTAAAGATAAAAAATTAGGTTTTTATGATCATTTGAAAAAATTTTGATTTCTACAGATCAAAAATTTATTTAAAAAATGTATATCTTCTTGATTATATGATGTTGGACGAAACAGTTAAAACTACAACGATTCAATGGGTGCAAAACTTGGGACCTAGATCAATGGGACCAATTATGGAAGAAAAACATAAAAATAATGAAAGCAGTCTCTTATAAAGAAAATGTTTATAAAATGTTTTACAGGTGATATGTAACCCCAGAAAAGTTAGCTAAATGTAACAGTAAGTGTTCAAACAAATGTTGGAAATGCCAAAATGAAGTGGGGTCATTTTATCATATTTGGTGGCATTGTGAAAAAGTCAAACAATTCTGGGCTTGGATACATGAAATTTTGCAAAAAAACATTAAAGTGTACTGTCCCTTTCACTCCTGAAGTATTACTGTTAAATATTCTTCCTGATTTATGTAAAAATGATGATCGTTATCTTATTGTTTATGTAACAACAACTGCTAGAATTCTATATCCTAAATATTGGAAAGTTCCGGAGGTCCCAACGAAACAAGAAATTGTCAATAAGTTTTTGGAGGCGGCAGAAATGGATAAATCGACTTTATTGTTAAAGGGATATACATTTCAAAATACGTGGTCCACATTTCAAAATACATGGTCAAGATTCCATCGTTGGTACAATAGCTATAATAATATACCCTGATTAATAAAGACTGGAATAACAAGAAAATTATAAGAAATATAGACGCCAACAAAGAAAATGGAGTTTTTAGTTACTTCCACTGAGAAAAGAGTTTGTACATAAGGCGTAAAGTGAAACTACGTACTATGCATTATTCCCCCCCATATGTGTTTGTGTGTCGGTGTTTGCGAATGTATGTTTGTGTTTAGAAAAATAATAAAAACTTTTAATAAACCTTGCCCTATTTGGGGCAAGCAGGGGGAAAAAACAACAACCCTGGCCTCAGTTGCCTCAGGGCAAACAGCCGGACAGGCCTCAAACTGGTGTATTGCTGTTCCATATTTTGATACGTGCCTCCTCACAATGGCAGCAATTCACACCTTTGCCGCCTAAGAAAGATCCTTACCCAGAAAGTCCACGCTCTCGTAGTTCTCCTGCATGACTTCCTCGTAGAGAGCTCTTTGGTCCAGATCCAGCAGGGCCCACTCTGCATCGGTGAAATCGATGGACACCTCCTCAAAGGAAAAGGGACCCTGAAAGGAAAAGCAGGTTCCCTCGTCAGAGATCAGGACAGGCAGAGAAGGCACCCTGGAAGGGAGTAGTCTGGGAGGGTACAGGATGAATGGCTTGGGAGTGGCGTTCGGAGCCTCTCTCGCCCAGACACCTTCTAGAAACTGCAGGAGCGAAAGCCCTCCTGAGAAAGGAGGGGGAACCCAGACCATTCCCCGCTCAAATCCCCTACCTGGACGGGAGGGGCAGCACCCGTTTCCACACCTCTGAAAACATGACGGCTCAACAGCATCTCTCCACTGCCTGTTACTGAGACAAAAGAGGAAGGAGGGTTTTTTTCCATGACTTCTTATTTGATTTGTTTGTTTGTTCCTTGCTTCGTTCACCACATGGCCAGGGGTGTAAAGCCTTGCCCTGTGTACACTCAACACATTTTAACACTTTGTACAAAATACTGGGAGAGGCAGAAGAGAAGGACCAGGTACCAGGAGCCTCTGGGATTATAAATGCTGCCGACATATTTTAGACTTCTGTCAAGCCTGTGTCACTGTATCTCTTGAGGGAGGGTGAAGAGGGAGATGGAAATGACGTGGCATGACATCTCACTTGACTTGAGCGCATCTGAAGACTGGAGGGTCATATGATTGAGTTTCCAGAGGGCCTCTAGGCATGCTCACTTCCCAACCAGGTTTTCAGCCAGATGCAACATCAAAATGACATCACATCTGCCCCAAGCCCCACCCCCAAGCCCCTCCCCAAAGCTCCCGGGGGGGCCAGGCAACAACCCACCATCCCTCTCCCAGCATCCTGTTTCCCAAAGCGGCCCGCCAGATGCCCCTAGAAGCACGGGCACAGAAGCCAAATGTTTCCATCCTCATTGGCCCCCAGAAAGTGTTTTTCAGAGCTCTGCTGCCCAGATGGTGGAGGTTCCCTTTATTCACCAAGTTGAATAGTCCTGCCGAGATTTGTCTACCTTATGGAAGGAGGGAGAGTTGACTATCTTAATTAATGTGAGAAATTGCCCTTCCATGAATTTGTCGAATCCCCTGTGAGAGGCATCACAAGTAGTGGACACTGAGTTCCACAAATTAACTCTGTGTTGTGTAAAAAAGTGTTTAATTTCCCCCCCAGTCCTGACCTTTATACCCATCAAATCCACTGGATACCCCAATCATATCCAGGCATGACGTGTCCTTACCACTGGAAGGGACATCTTGGGTATGCTCCATGGCCTGCACCCTCTGCTCTTGCTCCAAGGAAGTTCCTTCTTCTTCAGGGATTTTAGCTTCTGTCTTCAGGGATGCTGCCAACATCTGAAACAGCAGTGAGGGAGAGGGGTAACAGATGGATTGAAAGAGACCAAGGAATAGATCCTGCCCCACTCCTAGAATCTGCCCCCTTCTATCAGCAGACCTGGTGAGTTATCTGGAGGGATGTACAATAGTCTAGTAGAAGAGCCTGCTGAAGGAGGCTGTAAAATTTCCCATCTGGATGATTCACACTTGGAGAAATATCTCTCACGGATACTTTAGGCTAGGAACTGGACATGGAAATTCCCTCACCTGCCTCTTCTCCTCTGCCTGACTCAGAAGGAAACCCTCGGCCAGGGACACCACCAGAGAACTGGTCTCTGGCCCACATTCTCTGACCCAGCACTGCATTTCCTAGGGCAGGAGAGTCAGGAACTGCTCCAGGATCACCAGGTCCAGGATCTGCTTCTTGGTGTGCCTCTCTGGCTTCAACAAACCAGTTGCAAAGTCCACGTAACTGGCTGCAAACCTCTCGGGGCCCGTCGGCCTCATGGTAGCGGAACTGCCAGAAGCACTGGCAATGTACATCCAAGGTCATGCTGTCCTTAGCCAGGACCTCGGGCACAGCTCTTTCCCAGAATTCAGTACCACTTCCAGGTTGGAAGGGATGAGGGCCTCTCCTTGCTCTTTTGCCAGTTCCAGGTCCTTCTGGGTCCTGCGCTTCTGTCTCGTTCCATTTATTTATCTATTTATCTATCAGATTTATACCCAGCCCTCCCAGCCAAGGGTCACCTCTACCAGTGAAAACATGCCTTTATTCGCTTGGCTATGAAGGGAGGCTCCTTCCTGAGGGGACGGAGAGAGACAGACAGCAGCGTGCGAAAAGGAAAATTAAAAAGAATGGGAAATACATCCCTGAACATCACAAAGCTTCGTAGTGAGACTGGCCCTGGTGGACCAGAAGAAAAGTGCTTCTTGTGGTTTGTAGACCAGGTTTAAGATCGTTTTTCCATATTATAAACCAAGCTATTCTAGATGTGCCTCCTTGGTTCTTTGGGAATGTTACGTGTCTCTGTTTAGCTCTTTAAGGATCCAGTGAAGCTCATGGGCAGTTGAGTCAGGACGGACAGAAAGTGCTTAAATGAAGAACCGGTTGCAGCGCAGTGAGAGCGGTCGACTCCCAGGTCGCTCCCCAGAATTGTCTGGATCACTAGGTCTTTTAGCGGGGCTTGAGGGCTCTCAGGCTCCCTTGGGCTTCCCAAAGCAAGAAGCCCAAGGCAGGGGACTTGATCCGGGCATTGAAAAACAATCCTTAGTGAGACTCTTTGTGTGTTCTTGGAGTGCTACCTTGAGGCGTAATCAAATCTGTAAATATTAATCTAGCAGATTTACAGGTTGTAAGAACATAAGAGAAGCCCATGTTGGCTCAGGCCAATGGCCCATCCAGTCCAACATACTGTCACACAGTGGCCAAAAATACCAGGCGCCATCAGGAGGTCCACCAGTGGGGCCAGGACACCAGAAGCCCTCCCACTGTTGACCCCCCCAAGCACCAAGAATATAGAGCATCACTCTTGCCCCAGACTCCCTATCTATAGCTTGTGGCTAATAGCCACTGATGGACCTCTGCTCCATATCTATATATTTAATTCCCAAGTGGCCCCCTGCGTGCAGATATCTAAATCCGCACATCGGGGGCACTTGGGGGGCAGGGAGATTTTCCTGCACATGTGGGGCAGTCCCTAGGTGTGCAGAAAAACCTAAAAAGTTGAAAAAAGTATATGGGGGATATTTAAATCCCCCCAAAAGTAAAAGAGCGTTCCCTGCGCATGTGCAGGGAACGCTCTGCGAATTGCCTCGCCACTGCCACCTCCACCACAGGGGACAGGAGGGTGGGAGAAGGCTTGGCGGGCCAGTCGGCCTCGCTGCCACTGCTGCACAGGGAGGAAGGAAGGGGGAAGCTTGGCGAGCTGGCCGGCCTCGCCTCCGCCGCTGCTGATGGGGAGGAAGGAAGGGGCAGGCTTGGTGAACTGGCTGGCCTTGCCACCGCTGCTGAGGAGGGAGGGTGAAGGTTGGCGGGTGGGCTGGCCGGCCTCGTCGCCGCTGCGCTACTGCTGCTCGGGAGGAAGGGTGAAGCTTGGCCAGCCAGTTGGCCGGCCTCACTGCTGCCGCCCCCACTACTGCTGGGAAGGGGGAAGCTTGGTGGGCTGGCCGGCCTCGCCGCTGCTGGGGGGAGGGAGGGGGAAGCTTGGCAGGCTGGAATACTCCCCCCCATGAGTATTGCGGGTCCTGCCTCTTGTATTTATCTAATTCCCTTTTGAAGCTATCCATGCTTGTAGCCTTTTATCCATTCTAACCTGACTTCTCAGCAACTTCATTGAGTGCCCATGAGTTCTTGTATTGTGAGAAAGGGAGAAAAGTAACTCTTTCTCTACCTACTCTATCCCATGCATAGTCTTATAAACCTCGATCATGTCACCCCTCAGCCATCATTTCTCCAAACTAAAGAGCCCCAAGTGCCCCAACCTTTCCTCATAGGGAATGTTCTCCAACCCTTTTATCATTCTAGTTGCCCTTTTCTGCACTTTTTCCAAAGCTATGATATCCTTTTTAAGGTGTGGTGACCAGAACTGTACACAATATGCCAAATGAGGTTGCACCATTGATTTATATAGGGGCATGATGATATTGGCTGATCTGTTTTCAATACCCTTCCTAATTTTGTGTCCCTGTTTGTGAGACAATAACTCTAAGAGACAATAACTCTAGCTATAATAACAGCAGTAAAAGCAGCTATGAATCCTTTCCAAGGAAAAACTAGACACATATGTCCAGAAAATTCAACTTCAGATGAAAGAAGACCAGGAACAAGACACTGCTGTTGGAATTTTGGAAATTTGAAATCAGAAGAACCAGATTTTAGATCTGAAGCAGTTAAAAACAAACAGGACTCCAAGGAACGTGACAAAACCCTCTACATATTAAAACTTCAGAACAACCTTGAAAACAACGCTGGAGACTCAAAACCAATAATGACTCATGCAACAACAAAATATATGGATACAGAAAATCCAGAAGAAAACCTACAATGAGATTGATTCGCCATTCTTAATAACTCCAATATTTCAAAACCAAAAATGTTTTAAAGACAATGCAACAATGAAGACACAATCTGTACGGCAGAACAAGAAACCAAGAATAAAACTTAAGGAGACATGAAAGAAAGAAATTGGACTGGTACTAATCAGTGTTTCCTCTAAGCTGAGTTAGTGTGAGCTAGCTCACAGTTTTTTAGCCTCCAGCTCACACATTTTTGTCTTCGCTCAGGAAGGAATGGCTCCAGAGCCAACTAATTTATGCAGCAGCCAAATTGCTCGCTCACAACTTTAATGCCAGTAGCTCACAAAGTAGAATTTTTGCTCACAAGAACCCACAGCTTAGAGGGAACATTGGTACTAATAAAGAAAAGATGTGATACTCTCAAGATAAGCAATAACAGATAATATAAACTCAAAATCACATAAAATTGAATATTTAAGATACCTGCAAGATAAAAAATAATTGATAAAACGCTTAAATTGCAGAAAAGAAAGGACAGACTGATTAAAGCTCTGAAGACACAAGGTTAAGTTTTTACAGATCAAGTGAAGAACACATGAAATTAAATACATGGATGTAGAACCATTCTAGAAGAAACTAAGGACATTTAGTTTAACTATATGCAAAAGAGATATATAAAAACATAGCCAGAATTCAGAAGATAAATACTGGGCAGGGGGTTGGACTAGATGGTCTCTATGGCCCCTTCCAACTCTATGATTCTATGAAATATACTGCATGAGGTTTTTAATTACATAATTTAGTGATGTAGGGGAACTCCCAAATTATGTATGTATGTTTGTATCATGTTTGTTTTATAAAATCAAAAATTTCAAATAACTGTATGAAAAGAAGATCAAAATTATACTGTTAAATACAATGCAAAATAGGTAAAGGTAAAGGTTCTCTTGCTGGAAAGCCAGTTGAATCCGACTCTAGGGTTGCGGTGCTCATCTCCGTTTCGAAGCCGAAGAGCCAGCGCTGTCCGAAGACGTTTCTGTGGTCATGTGGCCGGCATGACTAAACACCAAGGCGCACGGAACGCTGTGACCTTCCCATCAAAGTGGTACCTATTTATCTACTTGCAATTTCTTGCTTTCGAACTGCTAGGTTGGCAGGAGCTGGAACTAGAGACGGGAGCTCACTCCGTCATGCGGCAGTCTCGGGTCTTGAACTGCTGAACTACTGACCTTCCACAGCCTGCAGTTCAGCGTCTTAACCACTTGAGCCACCGCAGCGCCCCACAATGCAAAATATATTATCTATAAATACACACACACACAAACACACGCACGGTGTATAGATACAATAATGTATGAGGTAATATGTTAGACATAACAAAGATGTAAATGTTTGTATTTCTATGTATATTTGTTTTGTCTTGTTTGCTTGTTGTAAAGATAAAAAAAATTAAACTGGGGAAAAAAAGGGCTTCAAATACGGAATTCGCTGCCAGGGGATGTTGTGATGGCCACAAAAATAAACAGCTTGGAAAAGCGGACTAGACAGATCCATCGAGGGTCAGTCTACTGGTGGCTACTAGCCGTGGTGGCTGAGGGGAACCTCCACATTCAGAGGCACTCAACCTCTGAATCCCAGAGCCAAGAGGCAACATCAAGGTTCTTCTTATGTTCTTATTAAAGGAGTAGGTAGTCGTTGGTATGAAAGACCTATCTCTGCCTGAGACCCTGCCAGTCTGAGTAGACAACTCTGACCTTGATGGACCGATGGTATCATTCAGTGTAAGGTAGCTTCATCTGTCTATGGTCACGTGTGTCTCTCACTCCATGTCAGGAAAGTCAGTTTGCCCCACACCACACTGTGCCTTCCCCTCTCTGGCTGTTTTGGAGGGAATGTGGTCACGTGGATGCCAAGGGCAACAGGGGGCAAGAGCCGTGACATGGCCTTGCCACACTGAACTGTGGTGGTTGTTCTTCACATGGCCCTGAGTTCCAGAAAGTGCCCACTGTAGAAGAATGTCTTCAGAAGATGCCTTCCAAGGCTGATCCTTACCTGATTTCCTTTGCTTCCAGGGTGACCCTCTTTTCCAGGCTGGCCCTAAGAGGACAAAATCAGTGTCAGAACGTTGGTTTATTAAATGTGGACTTGAATTTGGCTGGGAAATGGCATCTGTAGGCAGAGGAGACCAGAGCACTTCCTGTTCAAAATGGCTGCTAGGCCAGACGAAGGCTGAGCACTTCCTGTTCAAAATGGCTGCTAGGCCAGACGAAGCCTGAGCACTTCCTGTTCAAAATGGCTGCTAGGCCAGACGAAGCCTGAGCACTTCCTGTTCAAAATGGCTGCTAGGCCAGACGAAGCCTGAGCACTTCCTGTTCAAAATGGCTGCTAGGCCAGACGAAGCCTGAGCACTTCCTGTTCAAAATGGCTGCTAGGCCAGACGAAGCCTGAGTACTTCCTGTTCAAAATGGCTGCTAGGCCAGACAAAGCCTGGGCACTTCCTGTTCAAAATGGCTGCCAGGCCAGAGGAAGCCTAAATGTTGCCCTGCAAGGCTTCTGAATGCCTTCTAGGGACTGCAATAAAACAATGAACTGTGCAAAAATATGCTAGAGGGACTGCGCAACATGGTGACCCAGTATGATGCCAGATGAGACTGCACCTTAAGCAAGGGACACCCTCCTTGCCTTCAGAGCTGCTCCAGTGGCCAGCCAAGGTTACCAGCCCGTTTTTCTGAAGAAGAATGGACCAGATCCCCAGTATGCACCAAGCACAACGACATGCCATGCCAAAACATGAAGACAAAGAACTCCAAAATCGCCATTAGGAGTTCCCTCCAACACATGCAAGCAACCTCTTTCCCTCCCCCACACCTGCAAAACCTCACATAAGCCAGAGAGAGACTATTCATTGTTGCCTAGCAACTAATCACTCGCCCACCAGGAGCCGGGCTAATGTCATCAAGAGAACAATGGACTCGGCTCGGTGACTCATCCTGCCTACTCCCAGGTGCCAGACATGAGTTAAGCTTCTAGCCCTCAGTATTGACCACTCCTTAGCTCCCCCTCACCTATACCTTCCAGCCAATAGGATGTTTTCAGGGACGGACTAACCAGGAGGTGTGACCAGGGGTTAGGGCCAGCCCCCACCCTCCTGCATATAAGGGGATACCCGACCACATGCTCTCTCTCTCTCTTCTCTACGACCCCTATCGAATCTTTGACCCTCTTATGTCCAGCTTGCTATCCCAACCCCCTACCTCCATCTTTAAACTCTAGGTCTGCAGCCTGAGTTTCCACTTGTTACCTGCTGGTTCAGGCCACGTGAGCCCCTTTGCTTCCATTCTTCCCCTCCATTCTTCCAGAGGAACGTTCTACACGGCAGGGTCAGGTAAATATCACCCCACCAACGAATTCCTGCTCATGCAACTGTGCTGTGAATCTCTCTTTATTTTCATAAACTTGAGTAATTGTGTGTGAGACTGTGTATTGTTTGCTTGTGAAGATTTCCAGTATTTTCAACCTCATAAAGTCCCCATGTCTGTTGCTGATACTTTCTGGAAGGGTGGGACCTCTGTATACATTGGTGTTCGCTCCCGCAGCCGATTGCCTATTAATAACTACGCATATTCCCCCTCTTATTGATAATAAACAAGAGCAATCAGGCTAACATGAGCACTTTTTGTTCAAAATGGTTGCTAGGCCAGAGGAAGCTTGAGTACTTCCTGCTCAAAATGGCCACTAGGCCAGAGACAACCACTCCCTTCCTGCGTGAGGGGCCTGCCAGCACCTTCCTCTCAAACACTCCTGCTGTGTGGGACAGGAGATGGTTAGGAGAGACTGCAAGGAGGGGGCAAGGACTTACAGGGGGTCCGTCCAAGCCTGGCTTCCCGGGGAGGCCAGGTTTCCCTCTGGGGCCCTGAGAGGGAGTGAGGGAGAAACATGTCAGGCTAGCAGCGGCTTGGCACCCTAACCCAGACATACCCCCAGCAGTGGGGCAGGGCACACCTCACCTTTTCCCCTGGAGGCCCCATAGTGCCTTGCAGTCCTGGCAGACCCTAGAAAGAAACCCAGAGGAAGACTCAACGTCAGACGTTCCCTCTCAGCTTCCAGGATACCAAACCTCTAGATCCCTCCCTCTTCCAGTACCCCAATACCCTAGACCTCCTCCCCCCAACAAAGACCCCAGAAGACAGAGTTACTAAAATGGTTGACTCTGGCAATGCTGTGGATATAGTGCATCTAGATTTCAGTAAAAGCATTTGACAAAGTTTCTCATGATATGCTTGAGGATAAGCTGGTTAAGTGTGGGCTGGATGGATTCATGGTTGGTTGAAAAATCGTACCCAACGAGTGCTTGTAAATGGCTCTGCGTCTATGTGGAGGGAAGTCTCGAGTGGAGTGCCACAGGGCTCGGTCCTGGGCCCGGTGTTGTTCAGTGTTTTTATAAATGATCTGGAGGAAGACCTAGAGGGGATGCTTATCAAATTTGCCGATGACACAAAGCTGGGTGGGATTGCTAATTCTGAAGAAGACAGAGTCAGGATTCAAAATGATCTAGATAGGCTGGAACAGTGGGCTGAGGCAAATAAAATGAAATTCAATAGAGATAAAGTGCAAAGTCCTACAGCTAGGCACAAAAAATCAAAGGCACAGATGTGGAATGGGAGGGACTTGGCTTGACAGCAGCACATGTGAAAGGGATCTAGGTGTTCTGGTTGATCACAAGCTCAACGTGAGCCTGCAAGGCGATGTAGCTGTGAAGAAAGCTAATGCAATCTTAACTGCAAGAGTGGTTGGGCAGTGGAACAGTCTGCCTCGGAGGTGGTGGATGCTCCTTCCCTGGATGTTTTCAAGCAGAGGCTGGACGACCATCTTTTGGGTATGTTGTAGGTATGTAGGGCTATCTTTTGGCTATGCTCCTGCAGAGTACAGGGTGTTGGACTAGCTGACCTGCAAGGTCCCTTCCAACTCTAACATTCTATGATTCTATGACCCCCTTCAGGCACTAGCAGAATGGAACACCACCAGGCTAGCAGCAGACACCCCCCCCCTTTAGCATGGTTGAGGTTCCTGGGTCAATCCCTGGCATCTCTTTGGTCCTTAGGAAGGACCAATTCCTGGTATGAGCGTCTATCAGTAGCAGTTACCCTGGTGCAGTGGAGCCTCCATATTCAGAGGCAGGCTGCCTCTCGAAATCAGACATTGGGGACCATGAAAAAGGAGGTGGGGGCTACTACCTTCATGCCCCAGAGCATCGTTGGAAACCGGAGACTGGTCTGGATAGCCCCCCTTTATTCTGACCCAGTGGGGATCATTGTGTCCAAAGTCTCCTCTTACCTGGGTCCTTGGGGTTCCCTGATGACTGGGGGGGCCTGGCTCCCCTTCTGGCCCCTAGTTGGAAAAAAAACATAGAATGAGGCACTAATAACTTCATTTGCTGCAGATTTTCCGGGTTGTGTGGCCGTGGTCTTGGCTTCGACAACATATTAATAACTTTGATACATAAAGGAAATTCAGATGAGAAAGAAATTAAAAATTATAGACCAATTTCATTGTGAAATGTGGATTATAAAATCTATGCCTCTATTTTGGCAGCAAGACTGAAAAGAATATTGATACAGATAATCCATCAGGATCAAGCAGGGTTGTTGTTTTTTTACCAAAAAGACAATTTAGAAATAATGTAAGAACCGTTTTAAATGTGATAGAATATTTTAAAGCACTTCCAGAAAAACAAATGGCCTTAAATCTTTTTAGATGGTGAAAAAGCATTTGATAATGTCAGCTGGAGTTTTATGTTGCAACCAGTGTTCCCTCTAAGCTGAGTTAGTGTGAGCTAGCTCACAGTTTTTTAGCCTCCAGCTCACACATTTTTGTCTCCGCTCAGGAAGGGAGGGCTCCAGAGCAAAATAATTCATGCAGTAGCCAAATTGCTTGCTCACAACTTTAATGCCGGTAGCTCACAAAGTAGGGTTTTTGCTCACAAGACTCCACAGCTTAGAGGGAACATTGGTTGCAATACTTAATAACTTCACAATGTGGCAGAGAATTCTTTACAATGATACAAGCAATTTATACTAAACAAACAAGCAAGGATTCTGATTAATGGAGACTTGGCCCCACTGCTGGACCTCCTGATGGCACCTGGTATATTTTGGCCACTGTGTGACACAGAGTGTTGGACTGGATGGGCCATTGGCCTGATTCAACATTAGCTTCTCTTATGTTCTTACTTATCACAATATATTGAGATGCAAAAGGGAACTGGACAAGGTTGACAGCTATCGCCATTATTATTTGCATTTGTCCTTGAAATACTTAATAATATGATTAGAGGGGACACAAGCATCAGAGGAGTTAAAATCAGAGGAGAAGAAATATAAACTACAAACATTTGCTGATGACTTGGTATTTACATTAGAGAAACCATTGAGTTCCGTTCCAAAGTTATTAACTACATTGTCAAGCTATGGTAGAGTGGCTGGATTGAAGATTAATCTAAATAAGACTGCCCGTCCCAAAGGGGCTCCGGGCAGGTAACATCGAAGCGCACAAACAACCACCAATGTAATACAATTAATCTAAAAGCAGCTTAAGTCTAAAAACAGCATCAGGCAAGAACTCTGTCCAAGCACCCACCTGAGGGGGCCCAACTCACCCTGACAGAAGGACCGGTTTCCAGAGTCCGGCCTGTTTGGGGAACAAACCTAAGCCCGGCCCTTGAAGAGCTCTGGATGGCTACTCAGTGTGTCAGGAAACATGGCCACACAAAGCCGCCCCAGTGCCCTGCTGGTGTAGGGCAAATGTAAATCTGATGCTGGCATAGGACGGGATTGTGCCAGGGATATGGTTTGCCTGTGGAACAGGGCTGTTGTGTTGCCAATAGACAAACAGTTCGTCTTCACCAGAGGGATTTCAAAATCAATGAACACCCCAGTGGTAGACGGAAAACAGTTTGATTCTTAACATAAATGAACAACATAAACAGACAACAATAAAGAATTATACCCACGTCCAGGGCTTTTTATGTAGAAAAAGCCCAGCAAGAACTCATTAGCAATAATAGGCCACGCCCAACAGCAGAAACTCATTAGCATATTAGGCCACTCCCTGAGATTACAGCTGGCCTCCAGACTCCAGAACCTCTCGGGGACATTGGCAACCCCACATCTGGGAGACGGGAGGGACTAGTCAAAATAACTGGCACCTTGGCCCTCCAATCAGCATGAATGAGTTATCCTCTGGGCCTCCCGGCCACCAAAAGGCGAGTTTTGTATTCTCGCTGGCATCCCCCTTGGCAAGACCTGAACCCATGCCTTGTGGGACTATGCCCTTGGGTTTATCCCTGTTGGGTTGCCCGGGAAGGGGGGGCGGGCTGTACCTTTGTCACCTGGCAAAAGAAGCCGTTCCTCCCCCCAAACCCCAGTGCCGGCAGGAGAATTTCGCACCGTGTTACGGCTGCCTCCGCCAAGTGGGCCGTGCAGTGACGGGGCAGGGGGCCGTGCGGTCGGAACAGCCGTGTTCCCTCCCTGCGTGTTCGGTTTGCAAAACGCTGCTCGAACTCACGTCTCTAGCACTCCCTGGCGTGTTGACATCGCTCAGGCCACAATCCTCACAGCGATGGATGCCCCCGTGTGCCATTAGTTCCCCTTGGCCCTGTGCCTGTGGGAGGCTGATGCCAGGGGTGTGGCCACATCAGCATGCTCCGCCCCTCTCTGCCTGGCTGGGGGGAGTCACCCTGTGCTGTGCTTGGGGGGCACTGGCGCGGTTTCCACAATCTTCCCTGGCATTGCTGGGCTCCCTGCACCTTGGCCATGGAGTTTTCCCAATTTTCCACCCCTCTGCTGGGTGGGACTGGGGCACCGGCGGGCAGCCCTGGCCCCACAGAGAACCCACATCAGGGCCTCAGGCTGGGGCTACAGTTTATTCCAGGGCAGGCACGAGTTCCGTTCCCTCACGCCCTGCCCCCCCTTTACTCATCCAACAACAACAACAACAAAACAGCTTTCTGGTTTTGTTTGCAGATTAAAATGACCAACCATGGGTCAGATCAATACATTCAATTTTTCTTGAACTGAAAGACAATGATTGTCAACCCCCCCAAAAAACCCCAAACTCCACTTACATAGTGGAAGAAAACTGGGGGCTAAAAGGGTGGTGACCCTCCAGGTGGGTCCTGAAGCAGCGTTCCCTCTAAGCTGAGTTAGTGTGAGCTGGCTCACAGCTTTCTAGCCTCCGGCTCACAGATTTTTGTCTTAGCTCAGGAAGGACGGCGGCTCCAGACCCACGCCCCCTCTAAGCTGGGGAGTCTTGTGAGCAAAAATTCTACTCGTTCCTCTTGACAGAATCTGCAGAACAAGAGGACATGGGTAACTGATTCTACCATGTTAGCCACGCATGGGCATCTACGTTCCTGCATTGGCACTCGACTGAATTTACCTTGCAGTACAGCAGAGGGGAGCACCTCACAACAGGCTCTGGCGTGAAAAAGCAAGTGCTTTTTGGATTGAGATTCATAATGAAATCCAGAAAATCTTTAAATGTGCTTTGAAAAAAGAGCCATAAATGTTACTTTTAGGACTCAAATTAGAAGAAGTTAAAATGGCAAAAAGAACTTTGCTATGGTACCTGATTTCAACCGCAAGAACGACTTATGCTCAGTTTTGGAAGCAGGAGCAGGTACCTGATAAATGGGAGTGGATTAAAAAAATGATGTTTATGGTTGAAATGGATAAGTGAACAAGAAAACTTCATGGAAGAGAAGACGAAGAATTTTTAGCAGACTGGAAGGACTTTAAAGGCTATTTAGAGCTTAACTGGGATGTGAAAAATAGACTACTCTGTTTTGATAGCTATTAATAATAGAAGTGTTGCAACAAAAGAGACTGTAATAGAAAAGTTACCTAATAGTTAGAATAGAAAAAGGAAAATATTGAAATTTATTATTCGAATACTGAAAATGAATTGGATGTAAGAGAATATTGAATGAAATGTTAATGGGGGCGGAGCATCGTTGGAAGCCAGGGGAGGGGGGATAAAATTTTTAGAAAAGGATATGTTAAGAATTGTTAGTCAAATATGGAACATGCTATTATATCCTGATAATAAGTTTTCTTTAAAAACAAACAAACAACAGGCTCTGGAAAAGGCCCATCTACAGGGCTCATAGGGAACGTTAACTTAGATATAAGGAAATGACTAGAAAATTGGTTTTGAAATGGTACAGAACGCCGCCCCAGTTAGCATACATGATAAAAGGATTGAGTCCAAAATGTTGGCATTGCGGAAAAGATAAGGGGTGATATATACATATGTGGTGGGATTGTCCAGAAGTCTTTAGGTTCTGGTCGGATATCATTCAGGAAATGGAAAAAATCTTAGGAATTACACTAGTGAGGGATGCAAATATATTATTTACAGGTATTCTGGGGGGCGCTACATTGCGAAAAAAGGACCTTAAATTATATAAAGCCATGATCCTTGCAACACAAGCCGCCATCGCTAGGGGATGGAAAGACAAAACAAAATGGACATGGGCAAGTTGGTTCCAGTATCTATATGAGGACGTTAGTTCTGAAATCGCGATCTGCCTTCGAGGTGATGCCTCATGGGAAGAGGAAAAGGAAAGGATAAATAATAACTGGACAAAGTATTTCCATTGGTTGAGGTCAACTGGGAATTCGGAGAGTAAAAGTAAAGCCTTGAGTGGGATCAGGAAGCTGTGTACATGGATGGATTAATAATATAGAATCAGTAGGATGTGGGGAGGGAGAGGGGCAGGGAGGGAAAATGAAGTACTATTTGTGTATAACTATTATTTGTTTATAAGCAAAGAACGAATAAAAATTTATTTGCAAAAAATAAAATAAAATAGGGAACGTTAACTAAGCAAGGGGCAGCAGTCAAACTAGGCCGAGATTTTATATTTCTCTAGTCCTTGGCAACGTTCCCTCTAAGCTGCGGAGTCCTGCGAGCAAAAATTCTGCTTTGTGAGCTACTGGCATTAAACTTGTGAGCGAGCGGTTTGGCTTACTGCATGGATTAGTTTGCTCTGGAGCTGCCATTCTTCCTGAGCTAAGAGAAAAATGTGTGAGCGGGAGGCTAAGAAACTGGGAGCCAGCTCACGCTAACTCAGCTTAGAGGGAACACCGGCTTGTGAGCAATGCTCCCTCTAAGTCCTGTGAGCAAAAAATCTCCTTTGTGAGCTACTGGCATTAAAGCTGTGAGCCAGCGATTTGGCTGCTGCATAGATTAGTTGCTCTGGAGCCCTCCTTCCTGGGCTAAGACAAAGATGCGTGAGCCGGAGGCTAAGAAACTGTGGGCTACGCTAACTCAGCTTAGAGGGAACACTGGGTAGCGAAGCGTCTTCATTTTGTAATTCAATATCACAGAGCCTCTGTGCGACGGCTGTTCTTGCCTTGCATAGGCGTCCATAGAAGAGATGACCTGGGAACAGGCCAATCTGATTTAATTTATTAAGGCTTTGTGTGGACCCGGGCTAAAAGGTAAGGTATTAAACCCTTCGGGTTGTAAAGAATTTTTAGCCAGAGCGTTATAGCCTGCTCCCAGACTTTCTGAGCTGCTGGCATGAAAGTTGCGAAGGGGGCGATTTGTCTGCTGCACCCATTTAAGTTTGCTCTGGAGCCCTCCTTCCAGAGCCGAGACGAAAACGGGCGAGCCAGAGGCTCAAGAACGGTGAGCTAGCTCACACTCACTCAGCTTAGAGGGAACACTGCTCCAGACAGGGGCGGATGAAGGGCTCCCTGGTGCCCTCTAAGCACTGACCAATCTTGGTGCCCCCTCCTTTCCGCACCGACCCAGTCCATTTTCGCTGTTGACGTGCCTGACCAGATATACAATGCAGGTTGCAGCACTACAAAAATGTATTCCTATGATAACACACTCCTGCCAACCTAGCAGTTCGAAAGCAAGAAACTGCAAGTCGATAAATAGGGACCACTTCGGCGGGAAGGTCACAGCCTTCCGTGCGCCTTGGTGTTTAGTCATGCCGGCCACATGACCACAGAAGCGTCTTCGGACAGCGCTGGCTCTTCGGCTTGGAAACGGAGATGAGCACCGCAACCCTAGAGTCGGATTCGACTGGCTTTCGAGCAAGGGAACCTTTACCTTTACCTATGATAACCCAATATACTGTACAAACTAAGCCAAGCTTCGGCTACATAAAGTTCTACAAAAACAGGGGGCTGAAATTAAAAAGGGGCAGAGAGGGTCATTGAAATGCCTGTCACGACAACAGGATTTGGCTCCATCATTTTACTTTGAAACATAGCCTAGCACACTGCGCCTTGCCAGCAAAAAATAGAAGATAACCCTTAGGGTGCACCATGATCAATTTGCACTAATTTTATCATTTTTTTAAACAAATCTTCATTCGTTTTTTCTTTTCACCCTTTCCCCAACTTTGCGGTGCCCCCTTTGGCCCTGGTGCCCTAAGCACATGCTTAGTCTTCTTAGGTGTAGTGGTTAAGTGCAGGGACTTTAATCTGGGATAACTGGGTTTGATTCCCCATTCCTCCACTTGCACCTGGCTGGATGACCTTGGGCAAGCCGTAGTTCTGACAAGAGCTGTCCTTGAAAAAGAGCAGTTTCTGCCAGAGCTCTCTCAGCCCCACCTACCTCACAGGGTGTCTGTTGTGGGGAGGGGAAGGGAAGGGAGTTTGTAAGCCGCTCTGAGACTCCTTTGGGTAGTGAAGGGCGGGATATAAATCCAATCTCTTCTCTTCTTCTACCTTGCAAGGGTGTCTGTTGTGGGGAAGGGAAGGGAGTTTGTAAGCTGCTCTAAAACACCTTTGGGTAGTGAAGGGTGAGGTATAAATCCAATCTCTTATCTTCTTCTACCTCGCAAGGATGTCTGTTGTGGGGAGGGGAAGGGAAGGGAGTTTGTAAGCCGCTCTGAGACTCCTTTGGGTAGTGCAGGGCGGAGTATAAATCCAATCTCTTCTCTTTTTCTTCTGCCTCCTAGGGTGTCTATTATGGGGAAGGGAAAGGAGTTTGTAGGCCGCTCTGAGACACCTTTGGGTAGTGAAGGGTGGGTATACACCAACCTCTTCTTCTTTACCTCACTAGGGTGTCTGTTGTGGGGAGGGGAAGGGACGGAGTTTGTAAGCTTCTCTGAGACTCCTTTGGGTAGTGAAGGGCTGGGTATAAATCCAACCTCTTCTTCTTCTTCTACCTAGCACAGGGTGTCTGTTGTGGGGAGGGGAAGGGAAGGGAGTTTGTAAGCCGCTCTGAGACTCCTTTGAGTAGTGAAGGGCCATTGGGTATAAATCCAATCTCTTCTTCTTCTTCTTCTTCTACCTCACTAGGGTGTCTGTTGTGGGGTGGGGAGGGGGAAGGGAAGGAGTTTGTAAACTGCTCTGAGACACCTTTGGGTAGTGAAGGGCAGGGCATAAATCCAATCTCTTCTCTTCTTCTACCTTGCAAGGGTGTCTATTGTGGGGAGGGGAAGGAAAGGAGTTTGTAAGCCGCTCTGAGACTCCTTTGAGTAGTGAAGGGTGGGGTATAAATCCAATCTCTTCTCTTCTTCTACCAGGATGTTTGTTGTGGGGTGGGGAGGGGAAGGGAAAAGACGTTTGTAAGCTGCTCTGAGACACCTTTGGGTAGTGAAGGGCGGGGTATAAATCCAATCTCTTCTTCTTCTTCATGGTTAATCCGCCCCTGGCTCCAGACCAAACTTAATTCCGGCCTCCGCAGCTCACAACTTGAAAGCCGGCAGCTCACAAAGGAGAATTGCAGCTGGCAAGACTCCGCAGCTGTGAAGGGAGCCCTTGGCCTGCAGTTTTCCCGGAATTGCAAGCGACTTGCAGCGGGGCAGAGATCAGCTCCCCCTGCAGAAAAGGGGCTGCACTGGAAGGAGGGGGGCGGACTCTACGGCCCTGGCTCCTATTCCAGGTCCTTCCCCGGCAACCCTGCCTGAGACTGATCCCGGCTTTCCTCCCTTGCAAGATCTCAAAGCTTCTCCCCACCCCCGACGCCTTACTTGGAACTTGGGACCCTTCCCGGGGTCTGGCCGCGCGCGGCTTCTCTGCAACCTTCCCGGGCCTCCTTCCCCGCCTTGCAAAAGCAAAGCAAAGCAAAGCAATCCCCCTCCCCGGAAAAGCGCCTCTCCTCTTCCCCGCCCGGCCTCTCTAGCAAGCCGCTCCGGCGCTTTTAACCTTTTAAGTGCTGCAGAGGAAGGGGAAAATGCAACACCCTCCCCTCCATCCCTCTCCGGGAGGCGCTTCAGCCGGGCTTGCTGCCCCCCCCCCCCCACGCCCTGTGCAAGCTCAATGGGACTGCTCGGGAGCAATGGCAGATTAACCAATTAAACAGACTAGGCAGGCGCTTAGGGCACCAGGGCCAAAGGGGGCGCTGCAAATTTGGGGGAAAGGGTGAAAAAAAATGCAGAGAAATGCCTTTCAGGTGGTGACTATTGGAACTTTGACACATTTAACTTGTGAAATATTAAAATAGATGTTGTGTTGCATTTTTGTAGGACTTTATGTAGCCGGATATGGAACAACTGATTGGTTTAGCATAGGAAAAGGAGTAGGACAAGGATGTATATTGTCACCTTGCTTATTTAATTTATATGCAGAGTACATCATGCGAAATGCTGGCCTGGATGAATCACAGGCTGGAGTTAAGATTGCTGGGGAAAAGATCAATAACCTCAGATATGCAGAGGATACCACTCTGATGGCAGAAAGTGAAGAGGACCTCAAGAGCCTCTTGCTCAGGGTGAAAGAGGAGAGCGCAAAAGTGGGCTTGGAGCTCAACGTCAAAAAAACTAAGATCATGGCATCTGGCCCCATCACTCCTTGGCAAATAGAAGGGGAAGTCGTAGAAGTAGTGACAGACTTCACGTTCCTAGGATCCCAGATCACTGCAGATGGTGACTGCAGCCATGAAATTAAAAGACGCCTGCTCCTTGGGAGGAAAGCGATGGCAAACCTAAACAGCATGATAAAAAGCAGAGACATCACCTTGCCAACAAAAGTCTGCATGGTCAAAGCAATGGTATTCCCCGTAGTAATGTATGGCTGTGAGAGTTGGACTATAAGGCAGGCCGAGCGCCGAAGAATAGATTCTTTGAACTATGGTGCTGGAGAAGACTCTTGAGAGTCCCTTGGACTGCAAGGAGATCAAATCAGTCAATCCTAAAAGAAATCAACCCTGACTGTTCCCTGGAAGGCCAGATCCTGAAGCTGAAGCTCAAATACTTTGGCCACCAAATGAGAAGGGAGCATTCACGGGAGAAGACCCTGATGCTGGGAAAGACTGAAGGTCAAAGAAGAAGGGGACGGCAAAGGATGAGATGGTCAGACAGTGTCATCGATGCAACGAACATGAAATTGAGCAAACTTCAGTGGACAGCGGAAGACAGGAGGGCCTGGCGTAATCTGGTCCATGGGGTCGCGAAGAGTCGGACTCGACTGTGCGACTGAATAACAACAACATGTAGCCAAAGCTTGGCTTACAGTCTATTGTGTTATCATAGGAATAAATTTTTGTCCTGCTGCAACGCTGCATTGTGTATAATCTGGCCAGACGGGTCAACCACTAATATGGATTGGGTCAGTGTAGAAAGGAGGGGGGGCACCAAGATTGGTCAATGCTTGGAGGGCACCAGGGAGCCTTAATCCGCCCCGGCAGGGGAGGCTGCACTCCCAGAAGATCGCCCGCTTCAGGAAAAGGAGGCTGCAGCCAGGTCCCTAAAACTTATTTGAGTCCGGATGCCTGGCATAGTGAAATCAGCTCATAGTTCATTGGTCCACTGCAGGCCCGTAGCCAGGATTTTATAATTTAGGGGGCCTTTAAATAAGTCAGGGGGCACTGATGTCACAAATAAAATAAAATAAAATAAAATAAAAACTCACTTTCGCAGTGTTGGTACTCTGCCTGCCTACGCTGGGAAGCCAGCCACGCTTGGGGAAGGGGAGGCAGTGGGGAGTCCTACTGGGGGGCTCAGAGAGTTGGTGGTCCTCCAGGTGGCCCAGAGAGCCAAGGGGGTGAGGGCTCGATGGAAGTCGGGGGCCTTGGCAGGAAGTTGGGGGTCCAGGCCCCGAAATGCCCCACTGTAGCTATGGCCTGGTCCACCGGTGGGGCCAGGACACTAGAAGCCCTCCCACTGTTGCCCCCCTCTAAGCACCTATATATAATATAAAAGGAAATACTTCTTCACCCAAAGAGTGATTAATCTATGGAATTCACTGCCACAGGAGGTGGTGGCAGCTACAAGCATG
Organism: Gekko gecko; assembly: GCA_029375565.1. Taxonomy (NCBI): domain Eukaryota; kingdom Metazoa; phylum Chordata; class Lepidosauria; order Squamata; family Gekkonidae; genus Gekko; species Gekko gecko. The sequence goes on along the minus strand of JAPDNY010000001.1, from coordinate 59,501 downwards.
GACAGTTTCAAGAGGGAATTAGATAAACATCTGGAGCAGAAGTCCATCAGTGGCTCTTAGCCACAGGGTATAGATGGGAACTCTCAGTCTGGGGCAGGTGATGCACTCTATTCTTGGTGCTGGAGGGGGCAGCAGTGGGAGGGCTTCTGGTGTCCTGGCCCCACTGCTGGACCTCCTGATGGCACCTGGTATATTTTGGCCGCTGTGTGACAGAGTTGGAGCTGACCCAGCTGAGCTCTGAGAAGGAGCTAGGTGTTTGAGCTGCCAGAGGGGTGAGTGGTATTTTTATTTATTTATTTATTTACTTTCAGCTGAGGTGCTTTAGCTGAGAAGGTACTGTGTCAGTGACTGTATTTGGGAGTGTGTGGGTGAGTTGTAACAGACTCCTGACTGCTGGAGTTAGGGTGTGAAAGGGTCATTGTTGCCTGTAATTAAGTGCTTGGGTGAAATTGAATAGCAGACTCCTGGCTGCTGGAGTTGGGGTGTGAAAGGGGCTTTGTTTGACCGTCATTAAGTGCCTTGGGTGATTTTGAGTAGCTGCTGGCCACGCCCTCTCCTGGGAGACAATTCCATTTAAGGCAGGAAGTTTGCAAGAGGCACGAGCCGGAAGGGCGAGAGCAAAAGGGCGAGGCTCTTTGCCTGTGGCTCTTGGCCTAGGGGCTCTGTAAGAAGCCCAGGAAGAGCCAGGAAGCCAGGACCTTGGCTCCTTGGTAAGGTAAGGTAAGTAGACTCCTACAACAGGAGCCATATAAATACAAAGTGTTTTAAAAGGGGGGTTATAGAAAAGTATTTGTTTAAAAACAATTATGAAGCCAGAATGCCAGCAGGGGGTTGGGGGCTATCCAGTGTTTTGCATGGAGTGTCACATGTATGACTATCTGCCCACTGGTCAGAAGTCTTGGGTGTGTGCTCGGTGCAAGGAGCTCCTGGTTCTCAGGGAGCGAGTTTGCTCCCTTGAGGCCAAGGTGGCTGACCTGGAGAAGCAGGGACAGTCAGTTAGGTGCACGGGGAAGACTCTCGGGGACTTGTTAGATATGTCCCACTCTGGATCTGGCAGCCCGGCTGCTGCCAGGGAGCATGAGGGTCAAGGGGAAAAGGGGCACCATGCTGAGGATAAGGGGAATGTGCCCTCAGAAGGGACCTCTTCTTCAGCTGGTGAACGGGTATCCTTTCGTACCAAGGAACCGTCCCTGGGAAGGGTGGGAGGGGGGCTCTTGGTAGTTGGTGATTCGATCCTTAGGCAGGTAGACAGCTGGGTGGCGAACCCGCGTACTGACCGTATGGTGACTTGCCTGCCTGGTGCGAAGGTAGCGGACATTACGCGTGTTTTAGATAGGCTGGTAGATAGTGCTGGGGAGGAGCCAGTGGTCGTGGTGCACGTCGGCACCAACGATGTGGGGAAATGCAGTCGTGAGGTCCTGGAGGAGAAATTTAGGCTGCTGGGCAGGAAACTCAAGGCCAGGACCTCCAAGGTAGCCTTCTCGGAAGTGCTACCTGTTCCACGCGCAGGGCCGGAGAGACAGGCACAGATCAGGAGTCTCAATGCGTGGATGAGACGGTGGTGTAGGGGGAAGGGTTCAAGTTTGTTAGGCACTGGGATGCTTTTTGGGACAAGAGGGAGCTGTACAAAAGGGACGGTCTCCACTTGTCCCGAGAAGGAACCAGGCTGCTGGCGCTCAAAATCAAAAAGGTGGCAGAGCAGTTTTTAAACTGAATAATGGGGGAAAGCCGACAGGAGATGAAAAGTCTCTGGTTCGGGATGGCTCATCTCAAAGAGATGAAGGGGTAGCTATTACTTTTGTACAAGGAAATGGATTACAATTGTCCACTGAGACTGTGGCTAATGATAGGAACTGCCTGGCAAGGTCTCGAGGCAGCAAGAGGAAGGCTGTGGGCTTAACAAACATGGGAAACTATAAGTGTTTATACACAAATGCTAGAAGTCTCCGAGGTAAAATCGGGGAGTTGGAATGCTTGGTGTTGGGGGGGAAATAGACATTGTGGGTATTTCAGAAACTTGGTGGGATGAGGAAAATCAGTGGGATACGGTGATTCCTGGTTATAAATTATATCGGAGGGATAGGGGGGAAAGGGTTGGAGGTGGGGTGGCTCTGTATGTCAGAGAGGGTGTACCGTCCAGTAAGATTGAGAGGGTAAGAGAATTGGATTCGCTTCTGGAAATGCTATGGGTTGAAATAGTGGGTCCAAAAGGAGGCTTAACAGTGGGAGTTTGTTATCGCCCACCAGATCAAAAGATAGAGGAGGATTATAAAATGATGAATGAATTAAAGATAGTGGCTAGACGAAATAACTGTGTTGTAATAGGCGACTTTAACTACCCACACATTGATTGGGTCAATATGAGTTCTAGTCGGGAAAAAGAGATTGCGTTCTTAGACACTCTCAATGACTGTGCTGTGGAACAGATGGTCACAGATCCTACCAGGGGAGAGGCGATCCTGGATTTGGTCCTAAGTAACACCCAAGACCTGGTGAGAGATGTAAAAGTGATTGCACCACTTGGGAACAGTGACCATAATGTCATTGAGTTTAACATTTGTACAGATAGGGAGTTGCCCAAAAAGACTGACGCAACCACTTTTAACTTTAAAAGGGGTAACTTCTCTGGTATGAGGGGACATGTGAGGAAGAAATTGAAAGGAAGAGTGGAGAAGGTCAAAACCATTGGGGAAGCTTGGAGACTATTTAAAAAGACAATCCTAGAAGCTCAGAAAAAATATATACCACAGGTTAGGAAAGGTACAAATAGGTATAGAAAAAAGCCTGCATGGTTAACAAATAAAGTAATGGAAGCTGTAAAAGGTAAGAAGGATTCCTTTAAGCGGTGGAAAGCTAGTCTTAGTGAGGTTGATAAAAGGGAACACAGACTATGGCAAATAAAATGCAAGTCTGTGATCAGGCAAGCAAAAAGGGAATATGAGGAGCATATCGCAAAAAACATAAAGACCAACAATAAAACTTTCTTCAAATACATTAGAAGTAGGAAGCCAGCCAGGGAGGCAGTGGGGCCCTTGGATGACCAAGGGGTAAAAGGAGTAGTGAAGGATGATAGGGAAATGGCTGAGAAGCTGAATGCATTTTTTGCCTCTGTCTTCACTGTGGAAGAGGAGAAGTGTTTGCCCACTCCAGAAGCACCGATTTCGGGAGGGGGTTTGAAAGACCTGAATCAGATTGCGGTGACAAGAGAGGAAGTCCTCCGACTGATGGACAATTTAAAAACTAATAAATCACCAGGCCCGGATGGCATTCATCCGAGAGTTCTGAAAGAACTCAAATGTGAACTTGTGGATCTCCTGACAAAAATATGTAATCTTTCTTTAAAATCTGCCTCCATTCCTGAGGACTGGAAGGTAGCTAATGTCACTCCAATCTTTAAAAAGGGCTCCAGGGGAGATCCAGGAAATTACAGGCCAGTCAGTCTGACATCGATACCGGGTAAATTGGTGGAAACTGTTATTAAGGAAAGAATTAGTAGGCACATTGATGAACAAAAACTATTGAGGCAGACTCAGCATGGGTTCTGTAAAGGAAGATCTTGTCTCACTAACCTGTTAGTGTTTTTTGAGGGAGTGAACAAACATGTGGACAAGGGGGACCCAATAGATATTATTTACCTTGACTTCCGGAAAGCTTTTGATACAGTTCCTCATCAAAGGCTCCTAAGTAAGCTCAATAGTCATGGGATAAAAGGACAAGTCCTCTTGTGGATCAAAAACTGGCTTATAAATAGGAAACAGAGAGTGAGTATAAATGGGAAACTTTCTCAGTGGAGGGTGGTAAGCAGTGGGGTACCACAGGGATCAGTACTCGGTCCGATGCTTTTTAACTTGTTTATTAACGATTTGGAATTGGGAGTAAGCAGTGATGTGGCTAAATTTGCAGATGACACGAAGTTGTTCAGGGTGGTGAAAACCAGGGAGGATTGTGAGGCACTCCAAAGGGATCTGTTGAGGATGGGTGAGTGGGCGTCAACGTGGCAAATGGGGTTCAATGTGGCCAAGTGCAAAGTGATGCACATTGGAGCCAAAAATCCTAAATATAAATACACATTGATGGGGTCTGATCTGGCAGAGACTGACCAAGAGAGAGATCTTGGAGTCGTAGTGGATAACTCGCTGAAAATGTCTACACAATGTGTAGCTGCAATAAAGAAGGCCAACGCTATGCTGGGGATTATTAGGAAGGGAATTGATAACAAATCAGCCAGTATCATCATGCCCCTGTATAAATCATTGGTGCGACCTCATTTGGAATACTGTGTACAGTTCTGGTCACCACATCTCAAAAAGGATATTATAGCATTGGAAAAAGTGCAGAGAAGGGCAACTAGAATGATAAAAGGGTTGGAACACCTTCCTATGAAGAAAGGTTAAAATGCTTGGGGCTCTTTAGCTTGGAGAAACGACGGCTGAGGGGTGACATGATCGAGGTTTATAAGATTATGAATGGGATTGAGCAGGTTGAGAAAGAAGTACTTTTCTCCCTTTCTCACAATACAAGAACTCGTGGGCACTCTATGAAATTGCTGAGCAGTCGGGTTAAAACAGATAAAAGGAAATACTTCTTCACCCAAAGAGTGATTAACATATGGAATTCACTGCCACAGGAGGTCGTGGCAGCTGCAAGCATGGACAGTTTCAAGAGGAAATTAGATAAACATATGGAGCAGAAGTCCACCAGTGGCTATTAGCCACAGGGTATGGATGGGAACTCTCAGTCTGGGGCAGGTGATGCACTCTATTCTTGGTGCTGGAGGGGGCAGCAGTGGGAGGGCTTCTGGTGCCCTGGCTCCACTGCTGGACCTCCGGATGGCACCTGGTATATTTTGGCCGCTGTGTGACAGAGTGTTGGACTAGATGGGCCATTGGCCTGATTCAACATTGGCTTCTCTTATGTTCTTATGTTCTTATGTAGAGTGTTGGACTAGATGGGCCATTGGCCTGATTCAACATTGGCTTCTCTTATGTTCTTATGTTCTAGCCTCACTTGCCCCAGAGTTCCTATCTATACCTTGTGGCTAATAGCCACCGATGGACTTCTGCTCCACATGCCTATCTAATTCCCTCTTGAAGCCTTCCGTGCTTGTAGCCGCCCGCCACCTCCTGCGGCAGCGGAGTTCCAATTTATAATTTTTATTATTTTATACAAGAACAAAACAATAACCGGCATCAAACAAGTGTGGAAACAGTTAAGAAGGCGTTAACAAGCGTATTAAAAGTGTACTAAAGAGTGTCTACAGCGACAACGGCATATAAACAAGCTATCTGTTTAAAAATACAATAAACTCTGATAATCTTTGTTTCTTGGAAGAACATCTTCAGCCCTGAGATAATCAACAACAGGAAGCCAAATTGGCTTGAAAATCTTCCTGAATATTTCCCCCCACCCCGTAAAAGCGACAGTTTTATCAAGTACAAAGTATTCCCATAGCTTATTCTGCCAAGCATATAGAGAAGGGCCTAGATTATTTCTCCATTTTTGCACAACATTTATTCTAGCAATCGCAATTAGAGTCACGACTAACTTAGTATTTATTGTTTCCCCTTTGGCCAAATGTCTGACAGGACAGTTTCAGGTAATACAGGTAAGTTGTGACCCGTTATGATATAAATCTGCTGCAGTATTAGTTTCCAAAAAGAATCGATTACTAGCCATTGCCACAAATAGTGTATATATAGTCTGCTGTGGCAGTGAATTCCATGTGTTAATCACTCTTTGGGTGAAGAAGTGTGAGGTGGGTGGGGCTGAGAGAGCTCTGAAAGGACTGTGACTGACTCAAGGTCACCTAGCTGGCGTCATGGGGAGGAATGGAGGAATAAAACCCGGTTCTTCAGATTAGAGTCTGCCACTAAGAACATATGAACATAAGAACATAAGAGAAGCCAATGTTGAATCAGGCCAATGGCCCATCTAGTCCAACACTCTGTCACACAGCGGCCAAAATATACCAGGTGCCCTCAGGAGGTCCAGCAGTGGGGCCAGGACACCAGAAGCCCTCCCACTGCCGCCCCCCCCCAGCACCAAGAATAGAGTGCATCACCTGCCCCAGACTGAGAGTTCCCATCTATACTCTGTGACTAATAGTCACTGATGGACCTCGGCTCCATATGTTTATCTTGAAACTGTCCATGCTTGTAGCTGCCACCACCTCCTGTGGCAGTGAATTCCATATGTTAATCACTCTTTGGGTGAAGAAGGACTTGCTTTTATCTGTTCTAACCCGACTGCTCAGCAATTTCATGGAGTGCCCACAGGTTCTTGTATTGTGAGAAAGGGAGAAAAGTACTTCTTTCTCAACCTGCTCAATCCCATGCATAATCTTATAAACCTCGATCATGTCACCCCTCAGCCGTCGTTTCTCCAAGCTGAATAGCCCCAAGCGTTTTAACCTTTCTTCATAGGGAAGGTGTTCCAACCCTTTTCTCATTCTAGTTGCCCTTCTCTGCACTTTTTCCAATGCTATAATATCCTTTTTGAGATGTGGTGACCAGAACTGTACACAGTATTCCAAATGAGGTCGCACCAATGATTTATACAGGGGCATGATGATACTGGCTGATTTGTTTTCAATTCCCTTCCTAATAATCCCCAGCATAGCGTTGGCCTTCTTTATTGCAGCTACACACTGTCTAGACATTTTCAGTGAGTTATCCACTACGACTCCAAGATCTCTCTCTTGGTCTGTCTCTGCCAGTTCAGACCCCATCAACGTGTATTTATATTTAGGATTTTTGGCTCCAATGTGCATCACTTTGCACTTGGCCACACTGAACCCCATTTGCCACGTTGACGCCCACTCACCCATCCTCAACAGATCCCTTTGGAGTGCCTCACACTCCTCCCTGGTTTTCACCACCCGGAACAACTTCGTGTCATCCGCAAATTTAGCCACTTCACTGCTTACTCCCAATTCCAAATCGTTAATAAACAGGTTAAAAAGCATCAGACCGAGTACTGATCCCTCTTAACATTTACACCACACTGGTTAAAAAGGCCTTTCTTTGTGTAACTACTTTCCTCAGCCTTTTTGAACCTGCAACACCTGAGCATCTTAGGAAGACTCTCATCAGAAACAGCTTTTCCCATAGAAGTTCACCCTTGTATGGATTCTTCGAGGAACATGAACGTTGGATCTGTGCCTCAGGCTCTTGCCCACACACTGAGCCTAGTTGAGGTTCCTCCCCTGGGTGGACACCTCGAGGCTGAGGAGACACCAGCTGATCCTTCAACCCACAAAGTCCACCCCCATCCTTAGAATCAAAGAATCACACAGAGTTGGAAGGTGCCCTAGAGGTCATCCAGTCCAACCCCTCTCAATGCAGGATCAGCCTACAGCATCCCTGACAAGTGGTTATCCAGACACTGCTTCAAGGCTGCCAGTGAGGGGGAGCTCACTACCTCCCTAAGCAGCTGGTTCCATTGTTGAACAACTCTTACTGTCAAAAAGTTCTTCCTAATGTCCAGCTAGTATCTTCCTGCCCTTAATTTAAACCCATTATTTCGAGGCCTCTCCTCTGCTGCCAACAGCTCCCTGCCCTCCTCTAAGTGACAGTCCTTCAAAGACTTCAAGAGAGCCATCATGTTCCCCCTCAAACTCCTCTTCTCCAGACTGAACATTCCCAAGAAGTCCCTCAGCCTTTCCTCTCTGGGCTTGGTCTTCCTTGTCGCTCTTGTGCGACTGCAATAAAAAAGGCCAACGCTATGCTGGGGATTATTAGGAAGGGTACTGAAAACAGATCAGCCAATATCATAATGCCCCTGTATAAATCATTGGTGCGACCTCATTTGGAATCCTGTGAACAGTTCTGGTCCCCACACCTTAAAAAGGATATTATAGCTTTGGGAAAAGTGCAGAAAAGGGCAACTAGAATGATAAAAGGGTTGGAACACTTTCCCTATGAAGAAAGGTTAAAACGCTTGGGGCTCTCTAGCTTGGAGAAACGACGGCTGAGGGGTGACATGATCGAGGTTTATAAGATTATGAATGGGATAGAGCGGGTAGAGAAAGAGGTACTTTTCTCCCTTTCTCACAATACAAGAACTCGTGGGCACTCAATGAAATTGCTGTGCGGTCAGTTAGAACATATAAAAGGAAGTACTTCTTCACCCAAAGAGTGATTAACATATGGAACTCACTGCCACAGGAGGTGGTGGCAGCTACAAGCATGGACGGCTTCAAGAGGGAATTAGATAAACATATGGAGCCGAGGTCCATCGGTGGCTATTAGCCACAAGGTATAGATAGGGACTCTGGGGCAAGGGATGCTCTGTATTCTTAGTGCTTGGGGGGGGCAGCAGTGGGAGGGCTTCTAGTGTCCCAGCCCCACTGCTGGACCTCCTGATCTCACCTGGTATTTTTGGCCACTGTATGATAGAGTGTTGGACTGGATGGGCCATTGGCCTGATCCAACATTGGCTTCTCTTATGTTCTTATGGCTCCATTAGACCTCGCCCTCCCAGGTCTATTTGACTCCATTAGACCCGGCCCTCTGTTGTTTACACTCCTTCATTTAAAACCCTATGTTGGTTGTTGCCTTCCCCTTTTGGCGTCAGCTTAGAGCCCTCTTGATGAATCTCCCCAGGTTTCCGCCAAACACATTCTTCCCCAACCTTTACAGGTGGAGTCCATCGCGTGCTAGCAGGTTGTCATCCAGAAAACCTAGCCCGTGGTCCCAGAATCGAAATCACTCCTGCCGGCACCATCAACGTAGCCAGTGGTGCACCTCCATTATCGCCTGTTCCTGTCTTATTCCCTTTCCTATAACAGGGAGGATCAAAGAGAACACCACCTGTGCCCCCCATTCCCTTCAGCTTCCTCCCAAGGTGTCAAGACTTCTGCAGCAATCAGATCCAACCACTCGCTTCTCATGAAGTAAGAGCTTTATTGGTACAGCATTGCCAGAACATCTACATTCAGGATTTGTGTTAAGACTGAGGGGGAAAGAGCAGGCAGGGAAGATATACTGGTTTCAAAGGGGGCACCCCTATGGCCAGTGGCCAGTCAAGGTGCCAGGCTGGGGCCGCCAAAAGTAACGGATTGCAGAGCTGGAAAAGTCTCTTAAGGAATGTGGCTCAGCCGGGCACCCAGGCCTTGAAGGTCTGCCATATAAAACATACAGATAGAGAGCTAAGACAAGCAGGCGAGAAATGAAAGTACAAATGCCGGTCAGTGGTCTGTCTCCCCCTCCCCACTTTATGGCAGCTAGCTGACACAAGGGCTTTGTAGTCAGCCTTAATGATTTCGATGGTATTTATGGCCGCGTCGTTGGTTGCCACATGGACCAACATGAACGGGTAATGCCTCGGTTTGATGAATTTGGGGATCCTGCCTATATTATCTTTAATTTTCGCCCCGGCAAGCAACACAAGTCTCGGTCCAGGCCTGGACACATGATCATAGATTCATAGAATGTTAAGAGTTGGAAGGGACCTTGCAGGTCATCTAGTCCAAACCCCTGCACTCTGCAGGAGCAGAGCCAAAAGATAGCCCTACATACCTGCAACATACCTAAAAGATGGTCATCCAGCCTCCGCTTGAAAACGTCCAGGGAAGGAGCATCCACCACCTCCCGAGGCAGTCCGTTCCACTGCTCAACCACTCTTGCAGTCAGGAAGTTTCTCCTGATACCTAGCCGGTATCAACTCCCTTGTAATCTCCACCCATTAGATCTAGTCTTGCAATCCGGAGCAAGAGAGAATAGATCTGCTCCATCTTTTACATGACACCCCTTCAAATACTTGAAGACTGCCATCATGTCCCCTCTAAGCCTTCTCTTTCCCAGGCGAAACATACCCAACTCTTTCAGCTTTTCCTCATAAGACTTGGATTGAAACCCTCTCAGCATCCTGGTTGCCCTCTTCTGGACACGCTCAAGCTCAAGCTCGTCAACATCCTTCCTAAAGTGTGGTGCCCAAAACTGGACACGGTACTCCAGATGAGGCCTGACCATAGCAGAATAGAGCAGAACTACCACCTCCCATGATCTGGACACAATGCTTCTGTTAATGCATCCTAGATTGCATTAGCTTTCTTCACAGCCACATTGCACTGCAGGCTCACGTTGAGCTGTTCCATACCACTCAGTTGAGCTGTTCCATGATGTTCCAGACCGCTCAGCAGCGAGTCACCTATGACCAACACCTTCCTTGTTACCATGCAAGGTGCTTATAGTGCTCTCATGGGACTTATAGTTCATAAGTGATAAAAACTGGACTGTGCAAGTAGTGTGCAAAAGGGGATGAACTGTGTGGCGACCCAAAAGTGATGCCAACTGCAGACACACGCCAGCAGAGGAAAAGCCTCCTCCTGAGATGATGTGCCAGTGGTTCCTGAGGTTACCTACCCTCTTTTACCCTCAGTGCAGCAAGCAGAGAGACCAGCTCTCTAGAGACAGAGAACACACAGAAACCAGTAACCGTGTCCTATGGAAAGACGCCATATTTTGCAAAAGGGACTTACAATTCTGAAGAGGCTCCATAAGCCAAACCTTTCCTTCAACATGCGAGCAACCCCCACCCCGCCAGAAGAAGCGACTAGCTGGCTGACTCATCACTCAACTCATCAGCCAGCCCAGATAAGCTCGTCAACTCATCAGCCAGAGCCATTAAAAGACAATACCCCTGCACCCACCTATTGTTCTCCAAAGGTGCTCACTGGTAAAGTGATTAGAGTCAACATTGCCCAACCCTGCCCCATCCTCCTGCAAAACCAGTTTCTCCTGCAACCAGTTATTATTATTATTATTTTTTAGGAAACTTCCAGGGGACAGATCAGGGAGGGGGGGATGGACCAGAAGGTGAAATCACAAGAGACATGGCCAGTAATATCCACCTCCAAGGGGATGGTGCACGGGAGGTGGTCAGCAAAGCCAACCCCCAGTCCCACAGGGCATAAAAGAGCAGGACCATATTTTCTCTCTCTCCATATTTAAACCCTGCCCCATCCTGCTGACTCTCAGTGTAGCGCTGCCCAGCGTCACGTGTTCTGCTGGTTCAGAATATGACCATTATTCCCTCATAGTCTCCTCATTTTTCCTGTGGATCACTTCATCTCTCCAGGACAGGCAAGTATCACCCAATCAATGTTTTTACCTGCTCAAGCCAATGTTGCTTATCCCTTTCTAACTATATTTCTTAGGCCTGTGTAATTGTGTGTTTGAATTTATTGTATGTTTGTGAAGAACTCCCAGTAAAGAATCCATTTCTCTGAAAGACTTGGTTTCTGTGTTTATTCTTGGTTTTACTGGAAAAGGTAGGACTCCTGTATACATAGGCTTTGCTCCCTTAGATGCCAATTGCATATTCATATCATAATTCCCCAATCTTTATTAATTATCAAAAGCAATTTGGCTAACATCTTCTTCCCTCCAGTGGCTTTTCTCTCTTTCGTGTCTATTTCCGCTGGCAGTGTTTCCATCTCTGCCTCTACCACAATGGCCTGGAATTGATTCCTCAGTTCTAATGGCACTGAGTGCTGTCTCACTTAATGCCTTTGGGGTCCTGCTCTAAGGAGTCTTGCTAGGGCCGTGAACCACACTGCTGTCGTTTCGAGTAGTCTTTCCTTCTCTATGCAGGGCATCAAGGCTTCTATTAATGAACTCCTCCCTTTCCTTGATCTCATGGAGAGTAGTAAGCCTTTCCTCCAGACTTCGAACCTTCTCCTCTGAGAGTCCTATCAACTTAAACTACCATGGGTATCCCATCACTGCTCATGCTCCCATTTAGAGGTGCTTTTCAGACGATTAAACGTAGAGTCCTCGACATTGAAATACAAAGGCTTTACGGTTTAGCCAACAAATCTTATTCCCCCTTGAACTTTGAGATGCCCCTAACGGTAGGCCGACTGGCCCCATATCTATCTGGTGTACAAGAACCGCAACAGTGCAGAGCTTTTTCAAGAACAGCTGTGCCAGAACTATGACTTACCCGAGGACATCCAGCAGGGGCAAGTGGAGGAGTGGGGAATCAAGCCCGGTTCTCCCAGATTAGAGTCCACACATTTAACCACTACACCAAACTGGCTCACAGAAGAAGAACAGATTGGATTTATACCCTCCGCTTTCACTACCCAAAGGAGTCTCAGAGCAGCTTACAAACTTCTTCCCCTCCCCACAACAGACACCCTGTGAGGTAGGTGGGGCTGAAAGAGCTCTCTCAAGAACTGCTCCTGAGAGAAAAGCTCTGACAGAACTACGGCTGGCCCAAGGTAATCCAGCAGCCACAAGTGGAGGAGTGGGGAATCAAATACAAGAACTCGTGGGCACTCCCATGAAATTGCTGAGCAGTCGGGTTAGAACAGATAAAAGGAAGTACTTCTTCACCCAAAGAGTGATTAACATATGGAATTCACTGCCACAGGAGGTGGTGGCAGCTACAAGCATGGACAGTTCCAAGAGGGAATTAGATCAACATCTGGAGCAGAAGTCCATCAGTGGCTATTAGCCACAGGTATAGATGGGAATTCTCAGTCTGGGGCAGGTGATGCACTCTATTCTTGGTGCTGGAGGGGGCAGCAGTGGGAGGGGCTGCTAGTGTCCTGGCCCCACTGCTGGACCTCCTGATGGCACCTGGTATATTTTGGCCGCTGTGTGACAGTGTTGGACTAGATGGGCCATTAGCCTGATTCAACATTGGCTTCTCTTATGTTCTTATGTTTATGTTCAAACCCAGTTCTCCCAGATTAGAGTCCACACACTTAACCACTACACCAAACTGGCTCTTGCATGGGAGACGTAACAATATAGTATATGAGGATAGACTTTGGGGTTGCAATTCTGGATGTATCGAAACTGTTTTGCATAGTTATTTGCATTGTCAATTTTATGTGGATGTACGTGCTAGATATCTTAGCCAGCTCTATCTTAGCCAACATGACGAACCTTCCTGATGCTTTACAAGTGTACCGTCTTTTAAATGATTCTGTTCCGGAAATATCAATGAACGTAGCCATGTTTTTACAATCAGCGATAAAGCTACATCAGGAAAACTTACGATAAGTAAATGTTTTATGCGACATTATGTTTTATATGTATGGTTACACCTGTTTTTAAGTGTGTGTGTGTGTGTATATATCTTCTTTATAGTAATCCTTTTTAAGGTTTGTTTAATGCCAATAAAGGTCAACTGAACTGTGGGTATACTGCCAAAGGAGGTGCAGAGAGAGGAGAGATATTTGTTAATATATATTGCAACTGCGGCTAGGATTTTGTACGGGAAGTATTGGCGGTCTACGGTGGTCCCAACAAAACAAGAATTGATTGAGAAGATTATGGAAGCAGCAGAAATGGACAAACTGACTTGGATGTTGAAAGGGCATGACGAATCAGCCTTTATAAACACGTGGCAACGCTTTTATAACTGGTATGACCAGAGAGAGAAGGATGGAGAGAAACAATAATGGTTTGAATATTGAATATTATTAGCTTTGTGTTAAATTAGAAGTGGATAAGATAGAATGACAGAATTGGTGGATACAGAAGTAAAAGAAGGTAACACTCATGTCGGTAAGGGGGAGGGAATCTAACTGGGTGATTTGCTTTGGGAAGTTTACCCCCCGTGAATGTTGAATTTTGTGGGTGTTGTGTAGAGTTAGGGTTTTGTATTGTGTATTGTATTGTATTGTCTGTGATTGTATTTTGTGTCTTGTTTTGTTGTTTATGTCATTGTCTTAAAAATAATAAAAATGCCTCTTTTAGGGGCACTTTAAAAAAAAAAAAAAGGTCAACTGAACTGAACTTAAACTCCTGACAAGTGTCGTCCGTCTTGTCCTCAGGGAGGAAGACAAGTATGGTGCACTCTCCACAGGAGACTGCAAATGGTCCATGAGCAAGTCATCACTTCCCAAGTGGATTCGTTTACCAAGAAATACCTTGGTGTGTGCTGACGTATCCTGAAACACTCTTTCTGTACCTTCGCAGAGCCCAGTTAACGGTGCTCAGGTTTCTACCCTGTGGGATCTCTTTGAGGTTTTGAACTTGGCTAAATGACTTTCTGGAGCTGCGGTGACTCAAGTGGTTAAGACGCTGAACTGCAGGCTGTGGAAGGTCAGCAGTTCGAGACCCGAGTAGTGCCGCATGACGGGGTGAGCTCCCGTCTCTAGTTCCAGCTCCTGCCAACCTAGCAGTTCGAAAGCAAGAAATTGCAAGTAGATAAACAGGTACCACTTCGGCGGGAAGGTAACAGTGTTCCGTGCGCCTCGGTGTTTAGTCATGCTGGCCACATGACCACGGAAACGTCTTCGGACAGTGCTGGCTCTTCGGCTTTGAAACGGAGATGAGCACCGCAACCCTAGAGTCGGATTCGACTGGCTTTCGAGCAAGGGAACCTTTACCTTTACCTTTTAAATGACTTTCCACAGTCCTAGCATTTACAAAATTTATTCCCAGTTAGGGTAAAGTTGTTGTGTAGGTTCCAGGAAAGGTATCATCTAAAACAGAACTTAGGTAAATATCCTGTTTAAAATTGAGGAGAAGTCCCAAAGCGCAATGGTCGCTCTCAACTCTATTGCCTACTTGAAAGCTATCCACTAGATACAGTAAAGTAGGAGAAATGGCTATATAGTCAATTGTGCTGGCCCAGTAAGGGGACAGGTAAGTATAAGTACCACCTGAAATATCATATTTCGTACCATGCAAAACACACAGGTTATAAAGAGAAAGCAACTCCAGTAAACATAGTCCAGACTCGTCGGTGACTGAATCTTGAGAAGATCGATCAAGAAGAGAGGCTTGTTTAGCTATCATAGTCTTGGCATTGGCCGACACATCATGAGAGCCAGGGCCAATCCTGGCATTAAAATCACCACAGAGAACAATCTGGGCGTTGGGGTAGTGACTTATCACGGATTCAATGGAATCAGATAATAACTCCCAGAATGGTTTTTTTTGTCCTGTGTTGGGAACCTAGGGGGGCTGTACACATTGATAAAGGAGCCAGTTTCTTGTCCTTGGATGAGAAGGATTTGGATATATCTCGGGCATTGACTTTCCAGGGCTTGCACTTCAACCTTGAGATCAACGGTAATAAAAATCGCCAGATCCCCAGTGGCCCGGCCTTTGGAATGAGCTTAAATTGCTGGAATAGAGAAAACTTGATAACCCTGGATAATTGGAGAGCCAGGGTCCTGCACCCATGTTCCCTGCAGGCAAATAATTCCAAACTTACGTAGGAAACTAATAAAATCGGTGTCACAGAGTTTGTTCCTCCACCCCTCCAAATTCCAACACAAAAGATTTAATAGTCAGTCACCCTTATCAATTTTCTCTTAAGTCCCCATCCCAGTCTCGAAACACACAGCCATTTTTTTGTGACGCCTTCATATTGGTAAAGCAGAGTGAGTTCTCGTCTGGTTGTGGCAACTCACAGGCATCAAAATCAACTGATTTGTGGATCTCTGGGTTGGGGGAGGTCTGTTCCATAAAAGTTTCCACTGCAGGTTTACCACAAGTAGATGCCGCCTCAAGAGTCTGGCAGAGAGGCGTTATTTCAACATTCTTCGTAACTTTGTAGTTTTCGTTTTACGTGCTCCAACCTTTCAGTGATTTCTTGCTGTTCTAAAGTTGGCACGTTCCCGAAAGAGTGCAGTAAGCTTTTCTAAAAAGTTATGATTTAAATTGATAGAATGTTGCTCTTTATAGGCCTTTTTAGAATCCGTTTGTTGGGTTGCTACCGGTGCCTGCCGATTTTTTGAGGCCTTATTTAGAGAAGCAGGCGTATTCTTGCATCTCACAGCTGCCCCTTCTTATTTGTATATTGGCACTAAACCTCTTAGGGAAGAGGTCTCGTACGATGACATCTTTAAATATACGTATAGGGGAAAACACCTCTTAATCTCAGCCTCCTCTTTTGCCTGTGAAGCAGTCGGGGAATCTCAGGGGAAGAAAACGAGAGTAGAATTTTCTTTATGTTGTCGAAGGCTTTCACGGCCGGAGTTCATTAGTTGCTGTAGATTTTCCGGGTTGTGTGGCTGTGATCTTGGCATTGTAGGACCTGACGTTTCGCCAGTAGCTGTGACTGCCATCCTCAGAGGTATTATAACACAGAAAGATGGAGTACTCTCTGTGCCAAGGTGAGAAGGAAAAAAAATGGTAGGCAGGTAATTTATATCTACTCAGGAAGGTGGGGTAGGGCTGAGTCATTATCTTGTAGTAGTTCTCCAGACTATGAACATGCTAATGGAGGAGCTTTCCTGCGGAGGTTCTTTTGTCTATGGAGGTTCTTTTGTCTGTGTTTCCTGAGGAGGTTCTTTTGTCTCGGTTTCCTCAGGAAACAATCCATCCTCCATGACCATGTTCATAGCCTGAAGAACTAATGACTCAGCCCTACCCCACCTTCCTGGGTAGATATAAATTACCTGCCTACCATTTTTTTTTCCTTCTCACCTTGACACAGAGTTAAGTTCTGGCTAGACTTAATATGTTGTCAGAGGCAAGTAATTTATATCTACCCTGGAAGGTGGGGTAGGGCTGTGTTATTATCTTGTACCTGCCTACCATTTTTCTGCTCACCTTGGCACAGAGAGTTCTCCATCTTTCTGTGTTATACCTCTGAGGGTGTCAGTCACAGCTACTGGCGAAACGTCAGGTCCTACAATGCCAAGACTACGTCCACACAACCCGGAAAATCTACAGTAACTAATTTGGCTAGACTGCTGCCACGCCCTGGAATCAGCTACAAAGTCATTTGTACACAGTCGGACACAGTCATTTTCTGGCTGAGTAGACAAACCAAACTCCTCCTTCTCTGACAGTTCTGACAGCTCCACAAGAGGTGAAAAACGATTAGCTGTTTCTATGGTGCATTCCAAGTTTTGCCCAACTTGCTTTGTCTTTCTGTCAAAAAAAAATCTTCAGTTTTGGACTGTTTGCGTTCTGGCAAAAGGCCGAGATTGCCAGAGTCTCTGGGATGCTTACCAGTAGCCATAAGATAAATTCCAAGTTTCAGGGCTAAGACTTATCCCTGCCCAAGCAGCTTGTCTTTGAAGAATGTAAAGAATGCAATTAGGAAATAAAGACAATTGTAAGTCACTGCTAACGCTGAGCGTTCTTTCAGGAAGGTTAAGATTTACAGCCACCATTGGGGAGTACAAGAAAGGCTGTTTTTGTGTTGCAGAAGCAGTTCTTACATTCTTATATTGTAAGACAAAAACTTTAAGCTTGTCAGAGAAGAGAAGGGGGGGGAAAAAGAGATAAAAACCTCACAGAGGAGTCAAGCAAGCAGCCTCCTCCGTCTGGACCGGAAGCTCCTCCTCATATCCGCCAATACACAATCCTGCAATCCATTCTAAACGTTCAAAAGGTTTCTCCCCTGTGTGGGTTCTCTGATGCTTTTGAAGATGGCTACTCTGACTAAATCTCTTTCCACACACCGAGCATTCAAAAGGTTTCTCCCCTGTGTGGGTTCTTCGATGTAACTGAAGCTGGCCACTGGTACGGAATTTCTTTCCACACTCTGAGCAGTCAAAAGGTTTCTCCCCTGTGTGAGATCTTTGGTGCTTCTGAAGGGTGCCACACTGACTGAACCTCTGCCCACACTCTGAGCATTCAAAAGGTCTCTCCCCTGTGTGGGTTCTTTGATGATATTGAAGACTGCCACTCTGACTGAACTTCTTTCCACACTCTGAGCACTCAAAAGGTTTCTCCCCTGTGTGGGTTCTTTGATGCAGTTGAAGAGAGCCACTCCGACTGAATTTCTTCCCACACTCTGAGCATTCAAAAGGTTTTTCCCCTGTGTGGGTTCTCTGATGCCGTGTAAGAGCGCTACTGTTACTGAATCTCCTTCCACACTCCGAGCACTCAAAGGGCTTCTCCCCTGTGTGGATTCTTCGATGCGCCTGAAAATGGCCACCTCGACTGAATCTCTTCCCGCACTCTGAGCATTCAAAAGGTTTCTCCTCTGTGTGGGTTCTCTGATGTTCTCGAAGAGCACCACTCCGACTCAACCTCTTTCCACGCTCTGTGTACTCGGAAGATTTCTCCCCCGTGTGGATTTTTTGGGGCACAAGGAGATGTGATCTGTACTTGAAGTCCTTTCCACACGGAAAAGATTTATGGGCCTTCGTTATGCTTTGCGTTGGAAAATGTATATTATCCGTTTTTCCATCAGAGAATGTCTTTTCACCCTCTGAGGAAATGAATGTTTTCTCTCCTGAATGAACCAACTCTGATTTACCTGAGATGGTCTTGCCACAGTGTGAACTGCTATCAGGTCTCTCTCTTGCATGTGTTCTTAGATGTCTAATTCGTTCTGCCCTGCAAAGGAAGCTCTCCCCACACTCCAGGCATTGATAGGTCTTCTTTCCACTGTGCATCTGTAAATGGATATGATACTGCGTTTGATCTGAGAAGTTCATTCCACACTCCGAGCACTTGTATGTTTCCTCCTCCACTTGAATTACTTCATGGAAATCCCCTCCTTGGCAAGGAATGCTTCTCTCCCTCTTCTCGAACACGTGGCTTCCTTTTTGCCTCTTATGTCTGCCTTGATTCCTGAAGGTTCCTCCCAAGTCCTCATTCTTGACGGCATCTGGCAAAACGTCATCAAGTTCGTCATCTGGCAATAGGTCATCAAGTTCGTCACCTTCCTCGTTCCTCTGATAATTCCCTGCTGGAATAAAGAGAGAGATCCTGTTAGAACCCACACAAGGAGGTCTGATCGGCTGTTGAATTTACATCTGCTCTCTAAATATTTTAGTGGCCTTTTCCCTGCTGGAACAAAGAAAGAGGTCTAATTGGAAGCCAAACAAGAAGCCAAACCAGCAGTCAGGCCCCTGGTGATTAATGGGTGTGCAATTCCTTCCAGGGCCTCCAGTAAAGCTGTTCTTATATTATGCCAATCCCTCCCTTCACGACCACCCCGCTGTAGGTACTTTAAGGGGAAAAGTGGCAAAGAATGGTTTCCTCATTGTTGACATTTGACTTTCTGCTCTGCCTCTGAGAATTGAAGAAAAGAAGAAGAAGAAGAAGAAGAAGAAGAAGAGGAGGAGGAGGAGGAGGGAGGAGGAGATTGGATTTATACCCCATGGCCCTTCACTACCCAAAGGTGTCTCAGAGCGACTCACAAACTCCTTCCCCTTCCCCTCCCCACAACAGACACCCTGTGAGGTAGGTGGGGCTGAGAGAACTTCTGACAGAAACTGCTCTTTTTCAAGGACAGCTCTTATCAGAACTATGGCTTGCCCAAGGTCATCCAGCCAGGTGCAAGTGGAGGAGTGGGGAATCAAACCCGGTTCTCCCAGATTAGAGTCCGCGCACTTACCCACTACACCAAACTGGCTCACAGAAGAAGAAGAGGAGGAGGAGGAAAAGGAGATTGAATTTATATTCCGCTTTCACTACCCGAAGGAGTCTCAGAGCAGTTTACAAACTCCTTCCCCTCCCCACAACAGACACCCTGTGAGGTAAGTGGGGCGGAGAGAGCTCTGACAGAAACTGCTCTTTTTCAAGAACAGCTGTGCCAGAACGATGACTTACCCAAGGTCATCCAGCAGGTGCAAGTGAAGGACTGGGGAATCAAACCCGGTTCTCCCAGATTAGAGTCCACTTATTTAACCAAACTGGCTCACAGAAGAAGGAGGAGGAGGAGGAGAAGAGATTGGATTTATACCCTGCTTTCACTCAGAGCAGCTTACGAACTCCTCCACAACAGACACCCTGCTCCTGCCAGAAAAGCTCTGACAGAACTACAGCTGGCCCAAGGTCATCCAGTGGCTGCAAGTGGAGGAATGGGGACCCAAACCCAGTTCTCCCAGATTAGAATCCCCACACTTCACCACTACACCAAACAAGTTATCATGATATCCAGTCCTGCAATTGCACTGAGAATTTCCTTCCAGTTGTGGCAAGAGCCAGGAGGTTTTCAGCTGCCCAGAAATGCATGTTTGCTGGGGGAGGGAGAGAAGATCTAAAAAAATGAACCCCTCAGTTCAAGGCCCCCCCCCCAGTGTTTTTTGGAAGATGTGCCAGTTATGGGGGGGGGACGGTGCTGGGAAGACCTGAAGGCATCCAGGTGAAGGCAGTAGAAAACGTTCATGGGCCTTTGGACTCTTCCACCTTGGCTGTTCTTAAGAAACCACCCACCTTTTCTGGAATATCCTGTATTCAATGATCCTTCAGCCCCTCAAGAGGCATAGCTGAGGAACTTCTGAATCTTCCGGATTTCAGGCCCCAGAAGGCCTCCCCCTCCCTCCTTTCCATTGGGATTTCTCTTTTTGTGTGTGAGTTAATTCATTTGTTCTCAAATGACCGAAACACACAGAAACTGTGCCTCATCCATGTGGTCAATCACTTTACACTTGCGAAGTTAATCATGAGCGTAAACACAGACATGCAGTCTCCTAAACTGAGTAAGTAAGCACGGACTCCACAAAGACTGATTCAGAGTAAGTATTAAGTAAGAGCCAGTTTGGTGCAGTGGTTAAGTGCGCGGACTCTAATCTGGGAGAACCGGGTTTGATTCCCCACTCCTCCGCTTGCACCTGCTGATGTGACCTCGGGTCAGTCACAAGCTCTGGCACGGCTGTCCTTGAAAAAGAGCAGTTTCTGTCAGAGTCCTCCCAGCCCCACTTACCTCACAGGCAATGTTCCACCTAAGCTATGGAGTCTTATGAGCAAAAATTCTACTTTGTGAGCTACTGGCCATGAAAGTTGTGAGCAGGCAATTTGGCTACTGCATCAATTAATTTGCTCCGGAGCCATCCTTCCTGAGCTGAGACAAAAATCTGTGAGCTGGAGGCTAAAAACTGTGAGCCAGCTCACACTAACTCAGCTTAGAGGGAACACTGCTCACAGGGTGACTGTTGTGGGGAGGGGGAAGGGAAAGGGGTAGTGAAGGGCGGGGTATAAATCCAATCTCTTCTTCTTCCTCTTCTACCTCACAGGGTGTCTGTTGTGGGGAGGGGAAGGGAAAGGAGTTTGTAAGCCGCTCTGAGACTCCTTTGGGTAGTGAAGGGCCATGGGGTATAAATCCAATCTCTTCTCTTCTTCTACCTCACAGGGTGTCTGTTGTAGGGAGGGGAAGGGAAAGGGGTTTGTAAGCCACTCTGAGACTCCTTTGGGTAGTGAAGGGCGGGGTATAAATCCAATCTCTTCTCTTCTTCCCTTCTACATCCCTGACAGAGCTTTTCCAACCCAAGAAAGCCAAGCTTCTTGGAGACCAACAGACTGTTCCTCTCCCAGAACTCTTAAGTCAACTGGCCCAGAACAGACTTGCCAGGTGTTTGTAGAGGGCAATGTAGACAACCATCTCTGTCCTTACACATTAATGGTTGGATAAATGTATTTCTTTTACATTTACATAAGAACATAAGAGAAGCCAATGTTGAATCAGGCCAATGGCCCATCTAGTCCAACACTCTGTCACACAGCGGCCAAAATATACCAGGTGCCATCAGGAGGTCCAGCAGTGGGGCCAGGACACTAGAAGCCCCTCCCACTGCTGCCCCCTCCAGCACCAAGAATAGAGTGCATCACCTGCCCCAGACTGAGAGTTCCCATCTATACCCTGTGGCTAATAGCCACTGATGGACTTCTGCTCCATATGTTTATCTAATTCCCTCTTGAAACTGTCCATGCTTGTAGCTGCCACCACCTCCTGTGGCAGTGAATTCCATGTGTTAATCACTCTTTGGGTGAAGAAGGACTTCCTTTTATCTGTTCTAACCCGACTGCTCAGCAATTTCACGGAGTGAATTTAACATAACATCAGTCAACAACAGCAATAGCATAGTCCGTACACAAGAAAACCTAACTTCGATATTAGTGTTCAAATATAAATTCCTAACAATTACACCAGGGGAGCCGAACTCATTTGTTACGAGTGCCGGATCTGACACGAATGAGACCTTGCTGGCTTGGGCATCTGTGTCACAAAATGTAATGCCAGGGAGCGGAGAGATAAACTTTATAAAGGACACAAACACAAAGGGTTTTTTTTTTAACTTAAAATAAAAACATGCTTAATACATCAGTGCTCGTGCAGTATTTTGTTCATTTAACAGTGTCTGATAACTGACACCTCTTGCTCTGAATTACTGCATCAAAATGTCTGTGCTGTTGCAGTCTTGAGTCTGCTGTTCAGGTGTGTAACTGTAAGCTGCAAACCCACAATAACACAGCAGCAGCAGAACTGGTAGAAGAGGCAGAAGACGACCAGTTCCACTGTGGGCCTAATAGAAGCCCTCTGGGGGCCAGATCTGCCCCCCGGGCCGCATGTTTGACTCCCCTGAATTACACAACATCCATTAAGAAACAGTATTTGTAACGGCATTAAAGATGTTAAGTTTTCTGGGGCCGCCTCAAGCAGCGATAAATAATCCAGTCTGATATACCACACTTCTGTGAAGTCAGTCTGAGGGGGATTTAACTCATACTGACCAATCCGATGCGCAACTTTTCCCATTATGTAACCCCCCCGTATTTTCCGATACCACAAAGTGAAGGTTGGTGGACAGCGGGCTTTCTCTTTCAACCAAGCCAAGAATTGCTAAGAAGTGGGGCAGAAATCCTCCCTGCTTATTCCGTGCTCAGTCCCTTGACATGATCGTGAAGGATACTCACTCGTAGTCAGCTCATCTGGGAAGGAAACAGTCTCCGGAGATCCTCCTGAGAAATTCTCCGGCTTTTCTTCGGATGTGAGACCTTTGTCTGTCTCCACCGCAGTCTCTCTTATGTTCCATGGTTCTTTGGCACAGAGAAAGAGACAGTGGTCATTCTTATACGGGGAAGGAAAGAAAAGGAGGGAGGAGGAGGAGGAGGAGACGATGGAAAACAGATGGAAGAGGAGAAAAAAGGGATGGGTGCGAGCAGAGTTTCCTCTAAGCTGAGTTAGTGTGAGCTGGCTCACAGTTTTTTAGCCTCTGGCTCACACATTTTTGCCTTAGCTCAGGAAGGATGGCTCCAGAACAAACTAATGTATGCAGTAGCCAAATCTCTCGCTCACAACTTTAATGCTGGTAACTCACAAAGTAGAATTCTTGCTCACAAGACTCCATAGCTTAGAGGGAACATTGAGTGCGAGGCAGAGAAACCCCATTGCTGCCCTCAACCAAAAGCCTAGTGGAACATCTCTGCCTTCCAGGCATTGCGGAATAGCATGAAGTCCTGCAGGGCCATAATGAAGAAGAAGAAGAAGAGATTGGATTTATACCCCGCCCTTCACTGGCCAAAGGTGTCTCAGAGCGCCTTACAAACTCCTTTCCCTTCCCCTCCCCACAACAGACACCCTGTGAGGTAGAAGAAGAGAAGAGATTGGATTTATACCCCATGGCCCTTCACTACCCAAAGGTGTCTCAGAGTGGCTTACAAACTCCTTTCCCTTCCCTTCCCCACAACAGACACCCTGTGAGGTAGAAGAAGAAGAAGAAGAGATTGGATTTATACCCCGCCCTTCACTAGCCAAAGGTGTCTCAGAGCGCCTTACAAACTCCTTTCCTTTCCCCTCCCCACAACAGACACCCTGGGAGGTAGAAGAAGAAGAAGAAGAAGAGATTGGATTTATACCCCATGGCCCTTCACTACCCAAAGGTGTCTCAGAGCGGCTTACAAACTCCTTTCCCTTCCCTTCCCCACAACAGACACCCTGTGAGGTAGAAGAAGAAGAAGAAGAGATTGGATTTATACCCCGCCCTTCACTAGCCAAAGGTGTCTCAGAGCGCCTTACAAACTCCTTTCCTTTCCCCTCCCCACAACAGACACCCTGGGAGGTAGATGAAGAAGAAGAAGAAGAGATTGGATTTATACCCCATGGCCCTTCACTACCCAAAGGTGTCTCAGAGCGCCTTACAAACTCCTTTCCCTTCCCTTCCCCACAACAGACACCCTGTGAGGTAGAAGAAGAGAAGAGATTGGATTTATACCCCATGGCCCTTCACTACCCAAAGGTGTCTCAGAGCGGCTTACAAACTCCTTTCCCTTCCCCTCCCCACAACAGACACCCTGTGAGGTAGAAGAAGAGAAGAGATTGGATTTATACCCCATGGCCCTTCACTACCCAAAGGTGTCTCAGAGCGGCTTACAAACTCCTTTCCCTTCCCTTCCCCACAACAGACACCCTGTGAGGTAGAAGAAGAAGAAGAAGAGATTGGATTTATACTCCATGGCCCTTCACTTCCCAAAGGTGTCTCAGAGCGGCTTACAAACTCCTTTCCCTTCCCTTCCCCACAACAGACACCCTGTGAGGTAGAAGAAGAAGAAGAAGAGATTGGATTTATACTCCATGCCCTTCACTTCCCAAAGGTGTCTCAGAGCGGCTTACAAACTCCTTTCCTTTCCCTCCCTCCCCACAACAGACACCCTGTGAGGTAGAAGAAGAAGAAGAAGAAGATAGATTTAGACTCCAGAAGTAACGAAGAAGAAGAAGACTCAGAAGAAGAAGACAGAACTCGAAGAAGAAGCCGAAGAATCCGAAGAAGAAGACAGACAGAAGAAGAAGAAGAAGAAGAAGAAGAAGAAGAAGAAGAAGAAGAAGAAGAAGAAGAAGAAGAAGAGATTGGATTTATACTCCACCCTTCACTACCCAAAGGTGTCTCAGAGCGGCTTACAAACTCCTTTCCCTTCCCCTCCCCACAACAGACACCCTGTGAGGTAGAAGAAGAAGAAGAGATTGGATTTATACCCTGCCTTCACTGCCCAAAGGAGTCTCAGAGCGGCTCACAAACTCCTCTCCCTTCCCCTCCCCACAACAGACACCCTGTGAGGTAGAAGAAGAAGAAGAAGGGATTGGATTTATACCCCGCCCTTCACTGCCCAAAGGAGTCTCAGAGCGGCTTACAAACTCCTTTCCCTTCCCCTCCCCACAACAGACACCCTGTGAGGTAGGTGGGGCTGAGAGAACTTCTGACAGAAACTGCTCTTTCAGGAACAGCTGTGCCAGAGCTTGTGACTGACCCAAGGTCACACCAACAGGTGCAAGTGGAGGAGTGGGAAATCAAACCCGGTTCTCCCAGATAAGAGTCCGCGCACTTAACCACTACACCAAACTGCCTCTCAATGAAGTTATGTGGCAGAGAGTTTCACCAGGCCCTGGCTCTCGTCAAGGACAGCTAGATGCCTTTGGAGCCGGGGAACAGCAGTAGATTGTTTCCAGTGGCAGCGGAGGAGGAGATTGGATTTCTATCCCACCCTTCACCCGGAGTCTCAGAGCGGCTTGCAATTTCCTTTCCTTTCCTCTCCCCACAAGAGACGCCCTGTCAGGTAGGTGGGGCTGAGAGAGCTCTTTCGAGAATTCCTCTGGAGAGAAAAGCTCTGAGAGAACTATGGCTTGCCCAAGGTCATCCAGCCAGGTGCAAGTGGAGGAGTGGGGTATCCAACCTGCCTCCTCCAGGTTAGCATCCACACACTTAACCACGACACCAAGCTGGAGCCTAACACTCTTAGGGAACACAAGAAGAGGGACCCACGATATCCGCGATGTCCTCCTCCCCCCTGGCTCCAGCGATCATCTCTCCCCCCCACTCCAGCAGCATTGCCTGAGTGGCTTCCAGCCATCGGGCCCACACAATCTCCTCTCCCCCTCCCCCGGGCTCCATCAATCTCCCCCCCCCCGGCTCTGGTGATGTCCCCCTCCTCTGCCGCTGCCGATCTCCCCCCCCCCGGCTCCACTCCTCCACTGCTGCTGATCTCCTCCTCCTCCCCCCCCCCGGCTCCGGTGATGTCCCCCTCCTCCACCGCTGCCGATCTCCTCCCGCCCCTGGCTCCCCTCCTCCACCGCCAATCCTCCCCCCCTGGTTCTGGCAATCCTCCTCCTCTGCCACAGCTGATCTCCTCTCCTCCCCCCACCCCGTCTTCGCTGGCGAGGACGGAGTGGCTTTCAGCCGCCAGCCGCAGAGCTCCCAGAGCATTCCCTGCACATGCGCAGGGAACGCTCTTACTTTTTGGGGGATTTAGATATCCCCCCTAGACTTTTAAAAACTTTTTAGATTTTTCTGCACACGTGGGGACTGCTCCACGTGCGCAGGAAAATCTCCCTGTCCCCCAGGTGCCCCCGATGTGCGGATTTAGATATCTGCACACAGGGGGCCACTTGGGAATTAGATATATAGATACCAGAGGAGGCGGTACCGAAGATACGTAGGTCCCAGGCCGCTCAGGGCCTTGAAGGTCATTCCCAAAACCTTGACCCTGACTTGGTACACCACTGGGAGCCAGTGTAGCTGGCACAGCACAGGTTGAACATGTGCCATCCATGGCGTTCCTGCCAGGACTCGCGCCACCCCATTCTGGATCAGCCGGAGCCTCCGGGTCAGCCTCAAGGGCAGGCCAGCATAGAGTGAGTTACAGCAGTCTAGTGTGGAGGTGACCGTGGCTAGGTCAGGGCACAACAGGGCAGGGGCTAGTTGCCGTGCTTGCCGTAGGTGAAAAAATGCCAGCCTGGCAACATTCGTGGCCTGGGCCTCCACGGAGAAGGAGGCCTCCAGGACCATGCCCAAATTGTTAGGGGTTTCCGCTGGTATCAATGGTGCCCCGTCCAGAGCAGGGAGTTTGCGCCCCAGCCCCGAAGCTCCCCCCCCTAGCCACAGAACCTCCATCTTTGTTGGAGTCAATCTTTCGTAACCGTCCCACCACGGCCTCAAAACCCGCAGCCAAGTTTTCCGGGGCAGCATTTGGGCAGCTGTCCATTAATCGATAGAATTTGGTGTCATAAGAACATAAGAGAAGCCAATGTTGGATCAGGCCAATAGCCCATCCAGTCCAACACTCTGTGTCACACAGTGGCCAAAAATACCAGGGGCCATCAGGAGGTCCAGCAGTGGGGCCAGGACACCAGAAGCCCCTCCCACTGTTGACCCCCCTCCAAACACCAAGAATACAGAGCATCACTTGCCCCAGAGTCCCTATCTATACCCTGTGGCTAATAGCCACTGATGGACTTCTGCTCCAGATGTTTATCTAATTCCCTCTTGAAACTGTCCATGCTTGTAGCCGCCACCACCTCCTGCGGCAGTGAATTCCACGTGTTAATCACTCTTTGGGTGAAGAAGGACTTCCTTTTATCTGTTCTAACCCGACTTTCATCAGCGTACTCCCAGCCCAAAGCTCCATCCCAGCTGGGTAAGGGGGCATATATTAGACGTTAAATAACATCGGAGAGAGGACTGTCACCTGAGGAACCCCACCTGTTAAGAGGTACCTAGTCCACACCCTCTCTCCCAGTGCAACCCTTTCTCCCCGACCAAGAAGAAACGAGATCAGCCATTTCAGGGCTACCCCACGGAATCCCACGTCGGTGAAGCAAATGGTGAGAAGGTCATAAACTACCATGCCGAATGCTACCGTGAGGTTGAGTAACAACAGCAGCGCCGGTCTGCCTCAATCCCACTGCCTGCAAAGACTGTCTGTCGAGGCGACCAATAGACAGCTTTAAAAGGGGACTAGACAGATTCATGAGGAAAAATCTTTCAGTAGCTACTAGCCACGGTGACTGACGGGAGCCTCCACAGTCAGAGGCATGCCAGTACCAGAGAGCAACATCACCGGAAGGCCTCGGCCTCTCTGCCCAGTTGCTGGCCCACCAGAGGAACTGGTTGCTCCCTGGGTTAGACAGGATGCTGGACTAGAGGGACCACTCGCAAGTCTGATCCCACAGGGCTCTTCTGATGTCCTTATCAAGGGAAGGCCTTGGCCTCTCTGCCCTGTTGTGGGCCCTCCAGAGGAACTGGTTGGCCACTGGGTTAGACAGGAGGCTGGACTAGGTGGACCCTCACTGGCCTGATCCAGCAGGGCTCTTCTGGGGTTCTTATCAGGGGAAGGCCTCAGCCTCTCTGCCCTGTTGTGGGCCCTCCAGAGGAACTGGGTGGCCACCGGGTTAGACAGGAGGCTGGACTAGAGGGACCCCTCACAAGTCTGATCTCACAGGGCTCTTCTGATGTTCTTAGCAGGGGAAGGCCTCAGCCTCTGTGCCCTGTTGTTGGCCCTACAGAGGAGCTGCTGTGTGAGACTGGAGACTGGACTCAGATGGACCCTCCCTGGTCTGATCCAGCAGGGCTCTTCTGAGGTTCTTATCAGGGGAAGGCCTCGGCCTCTCTGCCCTGTTGCTCGGCCTCTTCAGAGGAACTGGCTGGCCTGATCCAGCAGGGCTCTTCTGATGTCCTTATCAAGGGAAGGCCTCCCAGCCTCTCTGCCCTCGTTGTGGGGCCCTCCAGAGGAACTGGGTTGGCCCCTGGGTTAGACAAGATGCTGGACTAGAGGGACCCCTCCTAAGTCTGATCCCACAGGGCTCTTCTGATGTCCTTATCAAGGGAAGGCCACGGCCTCTCTGCCCTGTTGTGGGCCCTCCAGAGGAACTGGTTGGCCACTGGGTTAGACAGGATGCTGGACTAGAGGGACCCCTTACAAATCTGATCCCACAGGGCTCTTCTGATGTTCTTAGCAGGGGAAGGCCTCAGCCTCTGTGCCCTGTTGTTGGCCCTACAGAGGAGCTGCTGTGTAAGACTGGAGACTGGACTAGATGGACCCTCCCTGGTCTGATCCAGCAGGGCTCATCTGAGGTTCTTATCAGGGGAAGGCCCTCGGCCTCTCTGCCCTGTTGCTGGCCCTCCAGAGGAACTGACTGGCCTGATCCAGCAGGGCTCTTCTGGATGTCCTTATCAAGGGAAGGCCTCAGCCTCTCTGCCCTGTTGTCGGGCCCTCCAGAGGAACTGGTTGGCCCCTGGGTTAGACAGGAGGCTGGACCAGAGGGACCCCTCACAAGTCTGATCTCACAGGGCTCTTCTGATGTTCTTAGCAGGGGAAGGCCTCAGCCTCTGTGCCCTGTTGTTGGCCCTACAGAGGAGCTGCTGTGTGAGACTGGAGACTGGATTAGATGGACCCTCCCTGGTCTGATCCAGCAGGGCTCTTCTGAGGTTCTTATCAGGGGAAGGCCTCGGCCTCTCTGCCCTGTTGCTCGCCCTCCAGAGGAACTGGCTGGCCTGATCCAGCAGGGCTCTTCTGATGTCCTTATCAAGGGAAGGCCTCAGCCTCTCTGTCCTGTTGTCGGCCCTCCAGAGGAACTGGTTGGCCACTGGGTTAGACAGGAGGCTGGAATAGAGGGACCCCTCCTAAGTCTGATCCCACAGGGCTCTTCTGATGTCCTTATCAAGGGAAGGCCACGGCCTCTCTGCCCTGTTGTGGGCCCTCCAGAGGAACTGGTTGGCCACTGGGTTAGACAGGATGCTGGACTAGAGGGACCCCTCACAAGTCTGATCCCACAGGGCTCTTCTGATGTTCTTAGCAGGGGAAGGCCTCAGCCTCTGTGCCCTGTTGTTGGACCTACAGAGGAGCTGCTGTGTGAGACTGGAGACTGGACTAGATGGACCCTCCCTGGTCTGATCCAGCAGGGCTCTTCTGAGGTTCTTATCAGGGGAAGGCCTCGGCCTCTCTGCCCTGTTGCTGGCCCTCCAGAGGAACTGGCTGGCCTGATCCAGCAGGGCTCTTCTGATGTCCTTATCAAGGGAAGGCCTCAGCCTCTCTGCCCTGTTGTCGGCCCTCCAGAGGAACTGGTTGGCCACTGGGTGAGACAGGAGGCTGGACTAGAGGGACCCCTCCCAAGTCTGATCCCACAGGGCTCTTCTGATGTCCTTATCAAGGGAAGGCCTCGGCCTCTCTGCCCTTTTGTGGGCCCTCCAGAGGAAATGGTTGGCCACTGAGTGAGACAGGAGGCTGGACTAGAAGGACCCCTAACAAGTCTGATCCCAGAGGGCTCTTCTGATGTCCTTATCAGGGGAAGGCCTTGGCCTCTCTGCCCTATTGTTGGCCCTCCAGAGGAAATGGTTGGCCCCTGTGTGAGACAGGAGGCTGGACTAGATGGACCCTCACTGGTCTGGTCTTTAAGGATCTTCTTATGTTCTTATAGGGAACCTCCATATCCAGGGGCACTAATCCTCTGAATCCCAGAGCCAGGAGGCAACATCAGGGGAAGGCCTCGGTCTCCATGTCCTGTTGTTGGCCCTCCAGAGGAACTGGCTGGCCACAGTGTGAGGCAGGAGGCTGGACTAGATGGACCCTCCCTGGTTTGATCCAGGAGGGCTCTTCTGATGCTCTTCTGAAGGCCTCGGCCTCTCTGCCCTGTTGTGGGCCCTCCAGAGGAACTGGTTGGCCACTGTGTGAGGCAGGAGGCTGGACTAGAGGGACCCCTCCCAAGTCTGATCCCACAGGGCTCTTCTCGTGTTCATCTGTTCCTATGTTCTTAAGAACATGCAGTAAAGAATGACAACTGAGAAGTTATTTCTCAGCATTTCTGAGGGTCTCTCATCCCCGCCCTGGCCGCAGGTCAGGATACCTTCTCTGGCTCGGGTGATGGCCACACTGCTGGTCACATCCTGCCCCATCCAGTAAAGCTCTTCTTATATTATGTTTATCCCACCCCTCCCCACCCACCTCTGTAGGTACTCTGAGGGGAAAAGTGGCAAAGAATGATTCCCCCACTGTTTACGTGGGGTTTTTTTTTTTGGGGGGGGGGTGTTGGTAAGACCTGAAGGCAGCCAGGTGAAGGCAGCAGAAAGAGTTCATGGGCCTTTGGCCTCTTCCACCTTGGCTGTTCTTAACCAACCGCCCACCTTTTCTGGAATATCCAGTATTTAATGATCCTTCAGCCCCTCAAGAGACACAGCTGAGCTCAGCCCCAGAAGGAACTTCTCAATCTCCCAGATTTCAGGCCCCAAAAGGCCTCCCTCCCTCCTTTCCCAGTGGGATTTCTAATTCAACCAAGCCAAGAATTGCTAAGAAGTGAGGCAGAAATCCTCCCTGCCTATTCCGTGTTCATTCCGTCGACATAATCATGAAGGATACTCACCCGCAGCCAGCTCCTCTGGGAAGGAAACACTCTCTGGAGATCCTCCTGAGAAATTCTCCGGCCTTTCTTCGGATGCGAGACCTTTGTCTGTCTCCACCGCAGTCTCTCTTACATTCCGTGGTTCTTTGGCACAGAGAAAAGAGACAGTGGTCATTCTTACACAGGGAAGGGAAGAAATCCAAGAAAGGATGGAAACCTGGTCAGGATCCAGGCCCACAGTCAGAACCTGTGCGAGGAGGAGGGATCCACTCCAGATCACACTCAGAAAGGATGACAGGAATCCCATCTGTGGGAAGTTTTGCTGGGAGGAGGATTTAGATTTGTTAGGGAACTGGGGAACCTTCTGGGACAAGCCAAACCTATACAAAACAAACAGGCTTCACTTGAACCGAAAGAAAACCAGGCTGCGGGTGATTAATATCAAGAAGAAGAGGAGGAAGAGGAGGAGGAAGAGGAGGAAGAGGAAGAAGAAGAGGAGGAAGAAGAGGAAAGAAGAAGGAAGAGGAAGAGGAGGAGGAGGAGGAAGAGGAGGAAGAGGAAGAAGAGAGGAGGAGGAGGAAGAAGAGGAAGGCGAAACAGGAAGAAAAAGAGGAAGAAGAAGAAAAGGAAGAGGAGGAAGAAGAGGAGGAAGAAGAAGAAGAAGAAGAAGAAGAAGAAGAAGAGATTGGATTTATATCCTGCCCTTCACTACCCAAGGGAGTCTCAGAGCAGCTTACAAACTCTTTCCCTTCCCCTCCCCACAACAGACACCCTGTGAGGTAGGTGGGGCTGAGGGAGCTCCGACAGAAACTGCTCATTTTCGAATAACAGCTGTTATCAGAACTATGGCTTGCCCAAGGTCATCCAGCAGCTGCGAGTGGAGGAGTGGGGAACCAAACCTGGTTCTCCCAGATTAGAGTCCGTGCACTTAACCACTACACCAAAGGAAGGTGGGAAGGCAGCGGAGAAGCTCAGTGAATCTTTTTTGCTGTTGAAGTTCACTGTGGACAATGTGGAGCCACAGCGAGCATTTTCAGGAAGGGGGGTCTGAAGAACTGAGCCAAATGGAGGCGATGAGAGATGAAGGTCTTAGAGCTGCTGGGAAAAATTAAAAAGAGAAAAGCCTCCAGGCCCTTATCGCAAACACCCAAGAGATCTTAGGGACCTCAGAGGTGAGTGTGTTGATCTACTAACCCGTATGCGTAGCCTATCTTAAATTCAGCCACTGTACCAGAAGACTGGAGAGTCGCAAATGTGACGCCAGTTTTTAAAAACGGGCCCAGAGAGGAATTAGGAAGTTACAGGCCAGTCAGCCTAACATCTGTCCCAGGCAAAATGTAATCAAAGACAGAATTATTAGACACGTAGAGGAACAAAGCCTAGTGAGGGAAAACAGGCATGGCTTCTGCAAAGGGAAGTCCTGCCTCACCAACCTTATGAAGGTTTTGGAGAATGTAAGCAAGTATACAGGCAGTCCTGACTGGGTAGATGTTATATACCTGGACTTTCAAAAGGCTTCTGACAAGGGACCTCACTAAACACTCCTGAGTCAGCTGAGCCCGTTCGCAGGGACGGCAGGTTATAAATCGAAACAATAAATAAATAAATAAATAAATAACAGTCAAGAGAAAATTGGACCGGTTCGCTTATGAATTAAAATGACAGGAAATGCAGAGCAGGAATAAATGGACAGTTCTTACAATTAGTCCATCCCACCAAATGAGAAGGGAGCACTCACTGGAGAAAAACCTGAGGCTGGGAAAGATTGAAGGTCAAGGAAGAAGGGAACGGCCAAGGATGAGATGGTCAGACAGTGTCATCGATGCAACGAACATGAAATTGAGCAAACTTCAGCGGACAGCGGAAGACAGGAGGGCCTGGCGTGATCTGGTCCATGGGGTTGCGAAGAGTCGGACTCGACTGCGCGACTGAACAACAACAATCCGAGGAGGAGAAGGGTGGGAAATGAACTGCCATTACAGGAAGCACTACGGGGCATTCGTCAATCTTACAATTGTCAATCTCACAACTGAGGGAAGTAACTAGTGGTGTTTCCACAAGGATCAGTATTGGGGCAGGCCCTATTTAATTTGTTCGTAAACCATCTCAAACCAGGGGAGACTGGTGTAGCGGCCAAGTTGGCAGATGGCACAAAATTATTTAAGTAAACTAGTGGAGTTTCCACAAGTATCAGTATTGGGGCAGGTCCTGTTTAATTTGTTCATAAACCATCTCAAAGTAGGGGAGACTAGTGTACTGGCCAAGTTTGCAGTTGACACAAAATTATTATTCAGGATGATGGAAACCAGGCCTGGCTGTGAAGAGTTCCAAGACGATATTCAGAAATTGAGTGAGTGGTTGACAATGCGGCAAATGAAGTTCAGCGTTGGTAAGTTTAGTGTGATGCACAGTGAGACCAAAAGAATTCCAATGTCAGGCTTTGGCCAAGGGGGTGTGAACTTGCTGAGAATGAGAGATGGGAAAAGATCTTGGGGGTTGTAGTGGATAGCCCGATGGAAGTGTCAACCCGGTGTGCTGCTAGCGGTGAAAAAGGTAAACTCTGTGTGGAATTTCAGACAGCCTACGTATTCCGTTTCAGGAACCGTTCACTAATGGGTTTCTTCTGTCATTTCAGACAGACCCATTTTAGTAACTGTTCCCTGACAGAATATATTTACCTGTCCACACAAAAACACTTCTGTCCCATTCAGGAAGCATGCCTGAAGCGTTGTTCACTCAAATGGCTTTCCACCAGTCTTCAATTCCTTCTACCGCTTCTGAAGCGCTATGGGGTACTGGATAAAATGCCCCATAGCGCTTCCTGTGATGACAGTTCGTTTTGCGCCCTTCTTCTCCCCACGTGTGATTGTCCTTTGTTTTTTTTAATGTTATATTGGGAACACGGTCATGAGAAAATTGGAACATAAGAACAACATAAGAACATAAGAGAAGCCAATGTTGAATCAGGCCAATGGCCCATCTAGTCCAACACTCTGTCACACAGCGGCCAAAATATACCAGGTGCCATCAGGAGGTCCAGCAGTGGGGCCAGGACACTAGAAGCCCTCCCACTGCTGCCCCCTCCAGCACCAGGAATAGAGTGCATCACCTGCCCCAGACTGAGAGTTCCCATCTATACCCTATGGCTAATAGCCACTGATGGACTTCTGCTCCATATGTTTATCTAATTCCCTCTTGAAACTGTCCATGCTTGTAGCTGCCACCACCTCCTGTGGCAGTGAATTCCATGTGTTAATCACTCTTTGGGTGAAGAAGGACTTCCTTTTATCTGTTCTAACCCGACTGCTCAGCAATTTCATGGAGTGCCCACGAGTTCTTGTATTGTGAGACCGGTTCACTTATGAATTAAAATGACAGGAAACACACAGAGCAGGAATAAATGGACAGTTCTCACAACTGAGGGAAGTAACTAATGGTGTTTCCACAAGGATCAGCACTGGGACAGGTGCTATTCAATTTGTTCACAAAAGATTTTGAACTAGGAGGAGAGTAGTGTAGAGGCCAGGTTTGCGGATGACACAAAATTATTACTCGGGGCGGTGAAAGCCAGGCCTGACTGTGGAAACCTCCAAGACGGTCGCCACAGTTTCAGTGAGTGGGCCATAATGTGGCAAATGAAGTCCACTGCTGGTAAGTTTAGGGCAATGCACAGTGAGACAAAAATGATCCAACTTCAGATTTTGGCCAACGGGGTCTGAACGTGTTGAGAATCAGAGAGAAAAAGATCTTGGGGGTGTGGCAGATAGTTCAACGATCGTTCGGTGTGCCGCAGCGGTGAAAAAGGTAAACTCTGTGTCAGGGAACTGAAAAGAAATCGCCTGGTAGTATAATACCCCTGTATAGATCTATGGTGTGGCCTCAGTTGGAATACGGTATACATTTGGTCACCGTATCTCAAAAAGGACCTCGCAGTGCTGGAAAAAGTACAGAAGAGAAAGGAGAGAAGAGATTGGATTTATACCCCAGCCCTTCACTTGGAATCTCAGAGCGGCTTACAATCTCCTTTCCCTTCCCCTCCCCACAACAGACACCCTGTGAGGTAGGTGGGGCTGAGAGAGCCAGTGTGGTGTAGTGGTTAAGAGCGTGGACTCTAAGCTGGGAGAACTGAGTTTGATTCCCCACTCCTCCACACGCAGCTGCTGGTGTGACTTTGGGTCAGTCATGAAGCCCAGAGGGAATGCATTCCACAGCTCAGAAAAGGCACTGCCAAGTCTATAAGAATGCCTGTATGGTTAACAATGTAAGTCAAAGAAGCTATGAAATGGAAAGAGGTCTCGGCCTCTCTGCTCTGTTGTTGGCCCTCCAGAGGAACGGGTTGGCCACTGGGTGAGGCAGGAGGCTGGACTAGAGGGACCCTCCCTGGTCTGATCCAGCATGGCTCTTCTGATACTCTTATCAGGGGAAGGCCTCAGCCTCTCTGCCCTGTTGTTGGCCCTCCAGAGGAATGGGTTGGCCACTGGGTGAGGCAGGAGGCTGGATTCGATGGACCCTCACTGGTCTGATCCAGCAGGGCTCTTCTCTGATGCTTCTTGATCAGGGGAAGGACTCTCGAGCCTACTCTGCTCCTGTTGTTGTCCCTCCAGAGGAACTGGTTGGCCACTGTGTGAGACTGGAGGCTGGACAAGAGGGACCCTCACTGGTCTGATCCAGCAGGGCTCTTCTGATGTTCTTATGAAGGCCTCGGCCTCTCTGCCCTGTTGTTGTCCCTCCAGAGGAACTAGTTGGCCACTGTGTGAGACAGGAGGCTGGACTAGATGGACCCTCCCTGGTCTGATCCAGCAGGGCTCTTCTGATGCTCTTATCAGGGGAAGGCCTCAGCCTCTCTGCCCTGTTGTTGGCCCTCCAGAGGAACCGGTTGGCCACTGTGTGAGGCAGGAGGCTGGACTAGATGGACCCTCCCTGGTCTGATCCAGCAGGGTTCTTTGTATGTTCATCCGCTTCTATGCTCTTCAGGACGTGTTGTAAAGCCTGACAACTGAGAAATTAGGTTGTGGCCCCTTCCAGAGTCTTTCTGAGGGCCTCTCATCCCCACCTTGGCCTCAGGTCAGGACACCCTCTCTGGCTTGGGTGATGATGGCCACGATACTGGCCTCAGATGCCCCTGAGCCCACCAGGTGTCCTGGGTCAGCCTATCCAGCTAAACATCGCT
Organism: Gekko gecko; assembly: GCA_029375565.1. NCBI lineage: Eukaryota > Metazoa > Chordata > Lepidosauria > Squamata > Gekkonidae > Gekko > Gekko gecko. The sequence goes on along the minus strand of JAPDNY010000001.1, from coordinate 23,569 downwards.
TTCACTGCCACCCCAGTCGTGGAGACCCCCAGCAGATGGCAAGTAGTTAAGCAGGCACCAGCACAACATATTGCTATTCAATATTTTGATTCCTGCATCATCCCAGTGGCAGCTGTTGGCACCTTTGCCACCCACGGGAGACCCTTACCCAGAGAGGCCACGGTCCTGTAGTTCTCCAGCATGACTTCCCAGTGGAGAGCTCTCTGGCCTGGATCCAGCAGGGCCCACTCCGCCTCGGTGAAATTCACAGCCACCTCCTCAAAGGAAAAGGGACACTGGAAGGAAAAGCAGATTCCCTCGTCAGAGATCAGGCCAGGCAGAGAACGCCCACGGGAAGGGGGCAGTCTGGGAGGGTACGGGAAGGCTTGGCAGGGGTTAAAGGGGCCTCTGTCTGCTCAGGCACCTTCGCAGCAACGGCAGGAGCAAAAGCCCCCCAAGTCACCTTCCCCACCTGGAGTGCAGGTTCTGCAGCTGTTTCCAGACTTCTGCAAAATGGATGGCTCAACACCATTTCTTCACCGCCTGAATGAGAGAGAAAGGAGGAAGGAAGGGAGTCAGCCCAGAAACTCCCCAGTTCGTGAAGAAGAAGAAGAAGAAGAGAAGAGATTGGGTTTATACCCCGCCCTTCACTGCCCAAAGGCGTCTCTCAGAGCGGCTAACAAACTCTTTTCCCTTTCCCTCCCCACAACAGACACCCCTGCGAGGTAGAAGAAAGAGAAGAGATTGGATTTATACCCCATCCTTCACTACCCAAAGGAGTCTCAGAGCGGCTCACAAACTCCTTTCCCTTCCCCTCCCCGCAACAGACACCCCTGCGAGGTAGAAGAAGAGAAGAGATTGGATTTATATCCCGCCCTTCACTACCCAAAGGAGTCTCAGAGCGGCTCACAAACTCCTTTCCCTTCCCCTCCCCACAACAGACACCCTGTGAGGTAGAAGAAGAGAAGAGATTGGATTTATACCCCATGGCCCTTCACTACCCAAAGGAGTCTCAGAGCAGCTCACAAACTCCTTTCCCTTCCCCTCCCCACAACAGACACCCTGTGAGGTAGAAGAAGAAGAAGAAGAGATTGGATTTATACCCCATGGCCCTTCACTACCCAAGGGGGAGTCTCAGAGCGGCTTACAAACTCCCCCTTTCCCTTCCCCTCCCCACAACAGACACCCTGTGAGGCTAGAAGAAGAAGAGAAGAGATTGGATTTATACCCCATGGCCCTTCACTACCCAAAAGGGTCTCAGAGAGGCTTACAAACTCCTTTCCCTTCCAACAGACACCCTGTGAGGTAGAAGAAGAAGAGAAGAGATTGGATTTATACCCCATGGCCCTTCACTACCCAAAAGGGTCTCAGAGAGGCTTACAAACTCCTTTCCCTTCCCCTCCCCACAACAGACACCCTGTGAGGTAGAAGAAAAAGAGAAGAGATTGTATTTATACCCCGCCCTTCACTCCCCAAAGGAGTCTCAGAGCGACTCAAAAACTCCTTTCCCTTCCCCTCTCCACAACAGACACCCTGTGAGGTAGAAGAAGAGAAGAGATTGGATTTATACCCCACCCCTTCACTACCCAAGGGAGTCTCAGAGCGGCTTACAAACTCCTTTCCCTTCCCCTCCCCACAACAGACACCCTGTGAGGTAGAAGAAGAAGAGAAGAGATTGGATTTATACCCCATGGCCCTTCACTACCCAAAAGGGTCTCAGAGAGGCTTACAAACTCCTTTCCCTTCCCTCCCCACAACAGACACCCTGTGAGGTAGAAGAAGAAGAGATTGTATTTATACCCCGCCCTTCACTACCCAAAGGAGTCTCAGACACCGCAAATCACTACCCAAAGGAGTCTCAGAGCAGCTCACAAACTCCTTTCCCTTCCCCTCCCCACAACAGACACCCTGTGAGGTAGAGAAGAAGAAGAAGAGATTGGATTTATACCCCATCCTTCACTACCCAAAGGAGTCTCAGTGCGGCTTACAAACTCCTTTCCCTTCCCCTCCCCACAACAGACACCCTGTGAGGTAGAAGAAGATGAAGAGATTGGATTTATACCCCACCCTTCACTACCCAAAGGAGTCTCAGAGCGGCTCACAAACTCCTTTCCCTTCCCCTCCCCACAACAGACACCTTGTGAGGCAGGTGGGGCGGAGAGAACTTCTGACAGAAACTGTCCTTGAGAGAACAGCTGTGCCAGAGCTTGTGACTGACCCAAGGTCACACCAGCAGGTGCAAGTGGAGGAGTGGGGGAACCAAACCCGGTTCTCCCAGATAAGAGTCCACGCACTTAACCACTACACCACACTGGCTCATTTGTTTGTTCCAGTCCTCCACCCTCTTCACATGCACGTCCCTTCTCACAGTCGTGAAACTTTGCCCTCTACGCACTCAAAAAGATTCGTCATGAAGTTTATTCTGTTGTGGGATATGCAGAAGGGAAGCACCAGGTGCCCAGGACCATTGGTGGGGGGATATATACACAGCGTTCTGTGCACCTTGGTGTTTAGTCATGCCGGCCACATGTCCACGGAAACGTCTTCGGACAGCGCTGGCTCTTCGGCTTTGAAACGGAGATGAGCACCGCAACCCTACAGTCGGATTCGACTGGCTTTCAAGCAAGGGAACCTTTACCTTTACCTATATACACATACCGGTGACATATTTCAGACTCCTACGAGACTTTAAATGTGCCCTGTGAACTGTGGGGCTCAAATATTTGATGGTTTCCCTCGTTCAGCACCCTCTTTGTGACTGTGACCCGCCAGGCACCCCAGAAGGCCTTTAAGCAGGGGCACGAAACCAAAGTACTGGCCTCTGGCAATGGGCTTTTGGAGGGAGGCTGCCTCAAAGCATGGTGTGACTCTGTGTGTGTGTGTGTCAAGTGGCCTCAAGTCACAGCCAACTTATGGTGAACCCGCAGTTATTCAAGGCAAGAGACGTTCAGGGTTGGTACGGCATCGCCTGCCTCTGCAGAGCAACCCTGGACTTCTCTGGTGGTCTCCCATCCAGGTACGAACCAGAGCTGACCCTGCTTAGCTTCCGGGATCTGATGAGACTGGGCTAGTCTGGGTCATCCGGGTCAGGAGAACATGGAGGTTCCGTTTATTCACCCTGGGCAACAGCTGCACCCAAATTTCTCTTCCCTTTCTTATTTGGGCCACCCTGAGTCCTTCTGATGGAAGGAAGGAAGGTGAGATATGAAGATTCTAATTCACGTCAATAAGAATGGAATTGCCTTCCATTCATGAGTCTGTTCCCCCTTCAAGTGAGCGGCCGTCGTGACACCCCATGGCACTGAGGCCCAGAAGTCCACCCTGGGCAGAGAGCAGAAGGGACTTCCTTTTCCTCCTGCCTCAGAACTTCTCCCCAACAAATTGACCATGTGCCCCAATCCCATCTGGGCAGGAGGCACCCTTACCGCTTGACTGGGCATCTTGGGCACGCTCCTGGGCCTGCGCCCTCTGACCTTCCCCTGACGGAGCTCCTTCTGCCTCAGAGAACGTCGCTGCCCTCTTCACAGGTGGTCCCCACACCTGAAACAACAGCAAAGGGACACAGGTCAGAGGAGGAACGGAACAGGCTGAGGGGACGAATCCTGCCCCATTTGCAGACTCTTCATCCCTGCATTGACCAGCAGCGCTGCTTCAAACACAGGGGCAGGAATCAGGGTTGGGTTTTCTTCCCAGCCTAGTGAATTCTCTCGAGGTGGAAATATCTGGCAGGGAAGCCTTAGGAAAAGGTTATTGCTTGAATTGTGCGAAGGAAACCCCCTCACCTGTCTCTGCCTGCCTTCTCCTCCTCTGCCTGACTCAGGAGGAAGCCTTCGGCCAGGGCCACTGCCTGGGAACTGGTCTCCGGCCCACATCCTCTGACCCAGCCCTGCATTTCCTGGGGCAGGATCTTCAAGAACTGCTCCAGGATCACCAGGTCCAGGATCTGCTTCTTGGTGTGCCTCTCCGGCTCCAGCCACTGGCGGCAAAGTCCGTGGAGCTGGCTGCAAACCTCTCGGGGCCCGTCGGCCTCATGGTAGCGGAACTGCCGGAAGCGCTGGCAATGGACATCTGAGGTCACGGTGTCCTTAGCTAGGTTCTCTGGCAGAGCTCTTTCCCAGAACTCAACCCCACTCCCTGCTTGGGTGGGATGAGGACCGTTGCTCGATCTCTGGTCATTTCTGGGGCCTTCCGGGTCCTCCTCTTCCATCTCCTTCCTCTCCTCTTGGGTCGCCTCCGATTCTGGGAAGACGGCCTTTCCCACCTGGCTGTGAAGAGGGAGAGGAAAAGTTACCAAGAAGGCAGAAAGAAACCAGGGGAGAATGGAGCTAAGTCACCAGCCCTGGTCAAAAGACCTCCCCCCCCGGGGGTTTTCCCCAGTTGGATGAGAAGGAGCGTCCTTGTTGTAGTTTGCGGGTCTGGAGAATTAATGTTGCTTTGCCACGCCAGGTGTCCAGGTTTCTTTAGGTATGCCTGCTTGGTCTTTCAGGAAAAGCAACCGTCTCTATTTGGCACTTTAGAAACCTGCTATGGATGGTATGATCTTTCCCGGAGATGACCTTGCATAGATCTGTCCTGGGGTCTCTGTAAGGTAAAGGTAAAGGTTCCCTTGCTCGAAAGCCAGTCGAATCTGACTCTAGGGTTGCGGTGCTCATCTCCGTTTCCAAGCCGAAGAGCCAGCGCTGTCCGAAGACGTTTCCGTGGTCATGTGGCCGGCATGACTAAACACCAAGGCGCACTGAACGCTGTGACCTTCCCACCGAAGTGGTCCCTATTTATCTAATTGCAATTTCTTGCTTTCGAACTGCTAGTTGGCAGGAGGCTGGAACTAGAGCCGGGAGCTCACTCCGTCATGCGGCACTCTCGGGTCTCGAACTGCTGAACTACTGACCTTCCAACAGCCTGCAGTTCAGCGTCTTAACCACTTGAGGCACTGCAGTCTCTGTAAGGTAAAGGTGTCCCTTGCTCGAAAGCCAGTCGAATCCGACTCTAGGGTTGCGTGCTCATCTCCGTTTCAAGCCGAGAGCCAGCGCTGTCCGAAGACATTTCCGTGGTCATGTGGCGGCATGACTAAACACCAAGGTGCACGGAACGCTGTTACCTTCCCACCGGTACCTATTTATCTACTTGCAATTTCTTGCTTTCGAACTGCTAGGTTAAACTGGAGCGGGGGGGCAAGGGACTGGTCAGGCTGACCCTGCAGCTGCCTCCTCCTCCACCAGAGTTTGGGAAGAGCTCCGTCCCAACAGCCAGCAGAGGGGAAGGGGCGGATGGGGGGGGCGTCTCTCCAGGCCAGGGCGGGAGGGGCTGCCGGGAGGAACGGGAACAAGGGAGAGGGCAGGGAACCCCCCCCCAGGAGACAGCAGATTGGGAGGGGGGGGACACTGGCTGCAATGCCCGGCAGGCGAAGGAGCCGATGGGCAAGAATGACTCCTTTCTGCGCCTTCCGCCCCACGACCCCCGTGGCTGAGCATCTAATTTTTATCTTAATGCTCATTTACGCAATGCAGGTGGTGGCAGCTCAACAGCACGGCACGGCAGTGTCGCCCGGGTGGCCAACGCATGAAACACACACCCAAGGAAATTGCAGTTCCAAAGTCTCCACCCAACACCCCCGCGCACTATATGACCTACTCGCGAGCAAGCCCAGTCCCGGGGTCCGGCTGCAAAGGGTCCTCCTGCAACTCCTTCCTTCCTCCCGGCTGCTGCTGCTCTGCAACCTGCAGGGCCTCCCACCTCCACCGCCCCGGTCCTGCTTTAACATTCATCAGCCCTCCCCTCCCCCCACTTTTCCTCTCTCCCGCCTCCCCTCTCCCTGCTCGGCCGGTCTAGCAAGCAGCTCTTTGGGGCTTTAACCCTCTCCGTGCTGCAGACCGCTGGAGAAAATGCCGACTTGTCCTTTGCAAGCCTCTCCAGACACGGAGGGACTTCAGCCAGGCTGCCGGCAGGGGCGCAATGTTCCCCCTCAAGCTGTAGAGTCTCTGTGAGCAATGAATTTTTAAGGAGCGATTGGGCTGCTGCATGAATTGGCTTGCTCTGGAGCTGTGGTTCCCCCGAGCTAAGACAAAAATGTCTGAGCTGGAGGCTAAAAAATTGTGAGCTTGTTGTTGTTCAGTCCCACAGTCGAGTCCGACTCTTCGCGACCCCATGGACCAGATCACACCAGGCCCTCCTGTCTTCCACTGTCAGCTGAAGTTTGCTCAACTTCATGTTCGTTGCATCGATGACACTGTCTAACCATCTCATCCTTTGCCATCCCCTTCTTCTTTGACCTTCCATCTTTCCCAGCATCAGGGTCTTCTCCAGCGAGTGCTCCCTTCTCATTGGGTGGCCAAAGTATTTGAGCTTCAGCTTCAGGATCTGGTCTTCCAGGGAGCAATCAGGGTTGATTTCTTTTAGGATTGACTGATTTGATCTCCTGGCAGTCCAAGGGACTCTCAAGAGTCTTCTCCAGCACCACAGTTCAAAAGAATCTATTCTTCGGCACTCGGCCTTCCTTCTAGTCCAACTCTCGCAGCCATACATTACTACGGGGAATACCATTGCTTTGACCATGCGGACTTTTGTTGGCAAGGTGATGTCTCTGCTTTTTATCATGCTGTTTAGGTTTGCCATCGCTTTCCTCCCAAGGAGCAGGCGTCTTTTAATTTCATGGCTGCAGTCACCCTCTGCAGTGATCTGGGATCCTAGGAACGTGAAGTCTGTCACTACTTCTACGACTTCCCCTTCTATTTGCCAAGGCGTGATGGGGCCGGATGCCATGATCTTAGTTTTTTTGACGTTGAGCTGCAAGCCCACTTTTGCGCTCTCCTCTTTCACCCTGAGCAAGAGGCTCTTGAGGTCCTCTTCACTTTCTGCCAGCAGAGTGGTATCGTCTGCATATCTGAGGTTATTGATCTTTTCCCCAGCAATCTTAACTCCAGCTTGTGATTCATCCAGACCAGCATTTTGCATGATGTACTCGGCATATAAATTAAATAAGCAAGGTGACAATATACATCCTTGTCGTACTCCTTTTCCTATGCTAAACCAATACTCACACTAACTCTGCTTAGAGGGAACACTGATCGCAGGTTCCCGCTAAGCTGTGGAGTCCTGTGAGCAAAAATTCTACTTTGTGAGAGCGACTGGCATTAAAGTTGTGAGCCAGCCATTTGGCTGCTGCATGGCTTAGTTTGCCCTGGAGCCATCCCTTCCTGAGCTAGGACAAAAATGTGTGAGCTGGAGGCTAAATAACTGTGAGCCGGCTCACACTAACTCAGCTTAGAGGGAACGCTCAGCCGTCTCAGAAAATGGCACAGTTAAGAAAGAAGAACCTGGAGGCAAACTGCGGCGATCTCAGGCCAAGACAGCAGCAGTTTTAGGATTGCATTGAAAACCGGTGTTTCCCTCCTCGTCTCACTTGTTTTCCAAAAGCATCCTCTTCTCATTTCCCCATTATTGCGAATTATTTTAAACAGCTATGTGGTTTATTAAGTATGACACTTAACTCGATTTCAGCAAAGTGCTTCAGCTTTATTCAGCAACAGCTCAAGTCAACCAGACCAGCAAAGGGCAGATCAACAGATGAGGAAGAAGCAGCGGAGCTTGGCTCCCTTTTAAACAGTTCCCGGCGAATGTAGCCACGCCTATTTACATACAAGTAACCAATAAGATGACAGAGATAAGAACCAATAGGGTTCGTTCCCCTCAAGAGTTTGAGGTTCGTCCTGATAGGACAGGGCTTCTTAGACAACCAATCAGATGTTGAGGACTAGAATCCTTGTCTAGGCACGAAGCTTAACATGGGCTTTCAATGGGCAGGTTACACTTTGCCCAATACATTACATGATTATTTCAAATGTACAGAAAATATTGAGAGAATTTGTTAGTGTCAGGGGGACCCTTTTTGTAGCAGGAACTCCTTTGCATATCAGGCGACACACCCCTAATGTAGCCAATCCTCCACGAGCTTACAGAGCTCTTCTTACGGGGGCTACTGTAAGCTCTTGGAGGACTGGCTACATCAGGGGTGTGTCACCTAATATGCAAAAGAGTTCCTGCTACAAAAAGAGCCCTGGTTAGTATGGAAAAAGCCCAGGAGGAACTCATTAGCATAACAGGCCACACCCAGCATCAGAAACTCATTAGCCTATTAGGCCACAAACCCTGAACTCATTAGCCTATTAGGCCACACCCCCGTGTTGCCAGAAGTGTGGTCATCCAGCCACACCCACCTTTTGCTTCTTATTCTGTTTACCGAGTTTGTTGTCAAAACCCCTAATGTAGGCAATCCTAATGAGTGTCTGCTGTTGGGTGTGGCCTATTATGCTAATGAGTTCCTGCTGGGCGTGGCCAACTTGGGAGCCAGCCTTTCTGTTCCTGTGTGTTCCTGCCCAGAAATAGCCCTGCTTTAACCACTACACCACACTGGTATTCTCTCTCTCTCCCCCTGTTTTAAAAAATAAATATTTTAAATAAACCAGTGGAAATACATCCTGTTGATAAAAGCGTCACAGACATTTGTCCCATTCATTTTAAAGGAAATGAATTAAAATAACCTTAAAGCCCACTTGCCCCAGTGGAAAGGAGTTACCATGTCTGGTTGGCTTGCCAGTCTGAGACCACAGTCCACAAACCACACACTCCACGGCAATCTGCCCACCTGCCCAAGGATGTCTGGGCCAGGATGTACTAAAAGGAAGGACAGGATTGCCCACTGGAAACTTGAAGACTTGAAGGCCCATTGGAAATAATGGGAGCCAGGAATGCCAATTGACTTGCATGGGCGCCATTGAAATATGTTACAGCCAGGGCTATTTTTGGGCAGGAATGCACAGGAACGCTGGCTGCCGAGTTGGCCACGCCCAGCAGGAACTCATTAGCATAATAGGCCACACCCAACAGCAGAAACTCATTAGGATTGGCTACATTAGGGGGTATGTGGCCTAACTTGCAAAGGAGTTCCTGCTCCAAAAGAAGCCCTGGGTTTTGACAACAAACAAGGTAAACAGAATAAGAAGCAAAAGGTGGGTGTGGCTTGATGACCACACCTACTGGTGACGTGGGGGTGTGACCTAATATGCTAATGAGTTTCTGCTGTTGGGTGTGGTCTATTATGCTAATGAATTCCTGCTGCAGCTCAAGAAGAGTTGCAAAGCAAATGAGGAATGGATTTTCCATTAAGGTCCCTGGTCCCTAATACACTGCTCTGGGACTGAAATGACAGGCCCCACAGTGGAATGACATTCCCTGGGGAGTCCTCCCTCACTCATATCTATCACTGCCACCAGGGATTTAATTCCACTCTTTAATTAAGCCCTCCCACAGTATTGTGCCCAAGCTTTAAAGCTCCTTTTTCGGTCTATGCGGTTCTGAGGGTAAGACTCTGGGTTAACAATAAACAAGATAAAACTGTATTGGTAATAGGCTTGCCAAGTCCCCCCGGGGGTGGGTAAACCCCCGCCCGAGAGGCCCATTACCCAACGCCAGCAAATCGGGCCCTGGGGGGAACTCCACCCCCTTCCGGCACATGTCCCCAGCGTGATGATGTCACCCGGAGGTGACATCATCACGCTGGCCATATTGGGGGCGGGACGCTCTAGGATTTGAGGGAAAACTCTATGGTTTTCCCTCGAATCCTAGTGGCCCCACCCCCAACGTGCCGACGCGATGACGTCACTTCCGGGTGGCATCATTGTGGCAGTGAGCGCACTTTGCGCGCATGCACGGACTCCTGGGATGGCACGGGACTCCCCCGCAGTAAGTAAATTCAGACTTGGTAACCCTAATTGGTAAAAGAAGGGTATTGGTTACAAGATGTTTGGTTAAGTTGCTCAGTAAAATCTTTCACTTTTTACTCCGGTCTCTGTCAGCTTTCCCCCCTCACACTCTTAAAATACTCTGACTACATTAAATTTTTCCTCATATGACCCTGTAAGTATAAGTTCTTCCTCCTTTAGAATCTTAATGCCTTTCACAGCACTTCTATATGATTCTAGTTAGAAATTTACTTCTCAGTCTCTGTAGGGTGACCACAACTGTGAGACACAAATGGTGCCTCTGTTTGCATTTGTCCAGCCATTTTGAGAAACACGCAACATTGTCCTGTGGAGAAGAATTCAGTAAGAAATTTATTAATTAATAAAGGAAGAGTACAGATATCAAGGTTTGGACCCCTAAATTTCCAACAGACTCTTTGAATGTCACAAAGGGTGACATAGGATTTTATATTCAAGATGACACACACCGATAAAACAAGATGATTGGTTCCATCAAACATCAACACTCTGACCTTACAGACCTCTGATTGGCGGGAAACCTTTTGGGCTAGGCTTTCCCAAGAAAAGTTTTGTCCTTTAGTTAAACAATAAGCGCTTTTTTCTTCTTAGGTATGCAGCTCTAAAAGTATCCCTATCGGTACAGGGTATTATTGTTCTCTGTTCAGCTGGGCAGAGATGCGCAGTTAGGATGGTCTGTCAAGGCCGCCAGCCTCAGCAAAAATAGCAAGTTAACGTTTTGTTCTTTCAGCATTTTACCCTCCCGGCATGCATCCAAACAACAGTCACAAATGAACCAAAGTTAATACCCTGAATATATTCATGATGTTAGAATCATCAATGGCATTTAACATATGTATTATGGAAGTGCTAAGTGTACCTACTAAGTTAAACCTGTTGTTGTTGTTCAGTCGCACAGCTGAGTCCGACTCTTCGCGACCCCATGGACCAGATTACGCCAGGCCCTCCTGTCTTCCGCTGTCCGCTGAAGTTTGCTCAATTTCATGTTTGTTGCATCCATGACACTGTCTAACTATCTCATCCTTTGCCGTCCCCTTCTTCTTTGACCTTCAATCTTTCCCAGCATCAGGGTCTTCTCCAGTGAATGCTCCCTTCTCATTTGGTGGCCAAAGTATTTGAGCTTCAGCTTCAGGATCTGGCCTTCCAGGGAACAATCAAGGTTGATTTCTTTTAGGATTGACTGATTTGATCTCCTGGCAGTCCAAGGGACTCTCAAGAGTCTTCTCCAGCACCACAGTTCAAAAGAATCTATTCTTCGGCGCTCGGCCTTCCTTATAGTCCAACTCTGGCAGCCATACATTACTACGGGGAATACCATTGCTTTGACCATGCGGACTTTTGTTGGCAGGGTGATGTCTCTGGTTTTTATCATGCTGTTTAGGTTTGCCATCACTTTCCTCCCAAGGAGCAGGCGTCTTTTAATTTCATGGCTGCAGTCACCATCTGCAGTGATCTGGGATCCTAGGAACGTGAAGTCTGTCAGTCAGTGGCAGATATAAAGTGTTTTCATAAACCGTGCATACAACCCAACTGACAGCTGCTAACTGCCGACTCCATACTTCAGACTTCACTCTGTCTTCTCTTCCCCACATACAAACACACACACACACACTTCCCAGCTCCGCCCACACACTCTCAACCACCAACCAATCACCTCACTCACTCATCTCCCTCTTTCACCCCCTCCTTGTTCTTCGGACACTTACCAGCCATTTTAACAAACACAAACGTACAACTTGAAATCATCACACAAATTGTGATTTCTCATGTATTTTGTCACACTGAAATCGGTCGATTAATTTGCACTTGTAATAAGAAATTACGGTGTTCTTGGTTGCTTGTTTTTCACCATTTGCACACTGTGAGTCCTAATAGTTATAACTTGATCTTTGGAAAAGCAAAAACGGTGATTCACAGCTGTGTTATTGTCAACCTCCCTGTCCTTTGCAAAGCAGGTACAATTCCAGTTTCAAATGCATCATTGCCTGAAGCGGCAGTGAGTTCCACAAGTTAATTATGTGCTTATTTTTAAGCTCAAAAGCCACAAATATTTTACCCTTTCTGTGCCTGACATAGTTTTTAAGGTGGGGCGACCTCCAAATCTGACCACTTCTGGCCCAGACAGCACAACCAGTAGCCCTTTGGCTTTTACCTGCCGTTCGGCTCACCTCTCTGCTGGTTCCCAGAATGGGTGGCGCTGTCATGGCAACAGAGAGGACAACTGAAAACACTGGAAATCATGTGACCTGGTGAATCTTTCTCTCTTCAACATCCTTCAGAACAGCACTGGCAAGAATTACCAACGGGATGTTTCACTTGTGCAGAGGTTTCAAGTGGGATCCTTGGCATCTTCCTCTGCCAATCAGAGCACAGAATACAGAGTGGCATGAACCAGTGGGCAGATTTGGTTCAGGGCAGCTCTGTACGCTCAATCCCATTCTTTCTTCTGCTCCCAAAGAAAAAAGATAAGTGGAACTGGAAGTGTTATAATAAAATAATTTAAGGAAGAAAACAACCAGCTGCGTGAATCCATCAAATCAGTTACCCCTACCGGCTTTGATTTAGGAAGCTGAATTGCTGCCTTCAGTTTCTACAGGGAATTTTAGCTAAATGGCAGGTCTCGGCGCGAGGTGGGGTATTAAGCAGGGATCTGCTACCCATGTTTATGGGGATGGCTCAGAAGTTAAGACGTGGAGTTGCAGACTGGAAGGTCGGTAGTTCGGCAGTTCGAGACCCGAGAGTGCCGCATGACGGAGTGAGCTCCCGTCTCTGGCCCCAGCTCCTGCCAACTTAGAAGTTGGAAAGCAAGAAATTGCAAGTAGATAAATAGGTACCACTTCGGTGGGACGGTAACGGCGTTCTGTGCACCTCGGTGTTTAGTCATGCTGGCCACATGACCACAGAAGGAAGTCTCTGGACAGCGCTGGCTCTTCGGCTTGGAAACGGAGATGAGCATCGCCCCCTAGAGTCCAATTTGACTGCCTTTCGAGCTAGGGAAACTCTTACCTTTTACTTTCCCTTTAAGAGAGCTCTCAATAACCAGTTCGAAGGTAAAACAGAGAATGTTTTATTGAAGGGTAATTAAGGGATTTAATATAGAGGGAGCACACACAGAACATACACACATTCAAGATCCATGGGGAATTAAAGAAAGGAGTGAGAGAATAGCAGGGAGTGAAGCTATATAGTTACCTTTCCTGAAGATGTCCGGGGCAAAGGAGAGATGGCGAAATGAGCAGTGTTTCGCGGAAAGGAAGGACCCAGTATAATGGAGGTGCGTGTTGGCAGGTGCCCAAGACAACACAAACACAGCAATGGGGCTGCGCTGGGCTAATTATACCCAAAAATATGTCCAGAGGACTGGCTAATGTGAGGAGTCCCCAGAACAAAACATTGGCCCCGGTCACTTGAAGTATTTGCCCTGCGGAAGGCACAATAGTCTGGTGGATTTTCTGGGCGCGATCACACCGGAACATCTGGGAGGCGTAGCACACCCGTGGCCAACCTGTGGCGTGCCGCTGAAGATGAGCATTTAAAAGGTACCTGGATCAACCTACTGGCAAATGGTTTGCCACGGGTCGCCTACGGGCTGCTCGCGGTGTGATTGCACTGGTATGCGGCTATTCCCCCGGGTCGTCCTCTTTGCTGCGCATGCCGACAGAGGAAACCCCGGTGTGCCGTCGTCGTGTCTGATCACCTAACGGCGGATCAGATTGTGACGGTGCAAATAGCCACGCCTTCCCAGGGTTGATGCCTAGGCAAGAGTATAGGGCTTCCCAGTCCTGGCATCCATTTTTGTGTCCACTTATGTCAAGATGCCTGGTATTTGGACTCCTGGGGGACACCCCTACAGGGTCCATTGCTGGTTAAAACAACCCCCCTTGGGAGATGGGGTCAGCCTGCTTACAATGGGGTTTTCAAGGCAAGAGATGAGTGTGTTTGCCTTGCCTGCCCCAGAGCAGCATCCTTGGACTTCCTTGCTGGTCTCCCATCTAAGCACTAACCAGGGCTTATCCAGCTCTAACAGATCAGGCAGTTATCTTTTCCTAAGGGGCATGGAGCGATCTGAGTAATAAAGTTCTAGCCCACCACAAGCTTCTCACCTCAGGCCTCTTGTTGGCCAATCTAGCTCAGATCTCCACTAAGTGTTAAAAGCAGTTGCCTCAGAGAAGTTCTGGACCGCTTCTTCTTTGAGGAAAGAGGCTCCCTTAAAAGAGGCTTGTCTGAGCAGCCAGCCATCTTTCTTCCCTGGTAGGAGGCCTGAGAGGACGGAAGGATCACAAAGGCCACTGGGAGTGACAGCTGAGTGGTCTTTTTCAGCCATTTGTGACACAAGACAACCCACACTGATAATCATTTTAGAAAGCAACATGTGAACTGGTCAGGTTGAGGGAGTGGAGATTCTGCAGTTCATCACAGGCTCCCCATCTTTACCCTCAAGGTTTGGGCAATCCTCTTGGGGGCTGAGATATAGACTGAGAGTCTTTCCTGAAGACGAAAGGATACCCTGGGCTCACAGGGATGGGCTGTTGTGGGACAGTGAACTTAGGTGTTATTCTTCTTTCAGGATACAAGATGATCCTTCTTTTAGGATACAAGATGATCTTGATAGGCTGGAAAACTGGGCTAAAACAAGTAAAATGAATTTCAATGGAAATAAATGTAAAGTTCTGCATTTAGGTAGGGAAAATCAAATGCATTATTATATGTTGGGGGAAGCTTGTATTAGCAGTAGTATGTGCGAAAAGGATTTAGGGGACTTAGTAGACCACACACTGAACATGTGTGATGCAGTGGCTAAAAAGGCAAATGTGATTTGAGGCTCTATCAACAGAAGTATTGGCTTCCGATCATGTGAATTGAGGGCATCGCTTTACTCTGGTTACTTAGAGTATTGTGTTCAGTTTTGGGCACTACAATGTAAGAAGGATACAGACAAGATGGAACATGTCAAGAGGAGAGCAACGAAGATGGTGAGGGGTCTGGAGACCAAGTCCTATAAGGAAAGATTGAAGGTGCTGGATATGTTTAGCCTGGAGAGGAGATAACTGACAGGTGACATGACACCCATCTTCAAGTACCTGAAGGGCTGTCATATAGAGGATGATGCGGAGTTGTTTTCTGTTGCTCCAGAAGGTTGGAGCAGAAGCAACAGGTTGAAACTAAATCAGAAGAGTTTTCAGGTAAACATTAGGAAGAACTTCCTGACAGAGCGGTTCCTCAGTGGAACAGGCCTTCCTCAAAAGCTTCCTGGTGGGCTCTCCTCTTTTGGAGGTTTTCAAACAGAAGCTAGATGGCCATCTGACGGCAATGCTGATTGTGTGAACTTAGGTAGATGATGAGAGGGAGGGCAGGAAGGGTTGCATCAGTGCTTAGTGCTCATGGCCCTTTCTGACATGATCAAGGAAATGCTGATCGCCACATTGGGGTCAGGAAGCATTTTTTCTCCAGGCCACTTTGCCCATGGATCCTGGAGGTTTTTGCTATTTTCTCAGCATGAAATAGGGGTCACGGGCAAGGCTCCCTCTAAGCTGTGGAGTCCTGTGAACAAAAAATTAACTTTGTGAGCTACTGGCATTAAAGTTGTAAGCAAGTGATTTGGCTACTGCATAAATTAGTTTGCTCTGGAGCCATCCTTCCCAAGCTAAGGCAAAAATCTGTGAGCCAGAGGCTAAAAAACTGTGAGCTAGCTCACACTAACTCAGCTTAGAGGTAACACTGGTCAGGGGGGATTTGTGAATGTCCTACATTGTCCAGGAGGTTGTACTAGATGACACTGGAAGTCCCTTCCAACTCTATAATTCTATGATTCTGAAGGCAACAGGGTGCTAAGGTTCTTCTGTTGCTAGCCAATTGACTGCACACAGTGAGATACAGTCTAGGCAGCAAGGGGGGGAGAATTTATTCGAATACATAGGACATCATACAGCCAGTACTTCAGCCCAGATGTCCATACTTTTGTTGCTCCTCCCAATTTTACATCACCGCTGACATCATTTACACCTTGCTCAGTTTTGATTTGCTTTGTTTGCAACATTCATTAATCTTACATTTGACAAACAAAATGTTACTGGCCACGTTTCAATTTTACAGATATTTGATGAGGCAGGTGTCTGTGGGCATTCAATGAAATTGCTGAGTAGTTGAGTTAGAATGGATAAAAGGAAGTACTTCTTCACCCAAAGAGTGATGAATACATCAAATTCACTGCCACTGGAGGTGGTGCTGGCTACAAACATGGACAGCTTCAAGAGGGAATATGGAGCAGCTTCAAGATAAACATATGTAGCAGAGGTCCATCAGTGGCTATTAGCCACAAGGTATAGATAGGAACTCTTGCACTGGAGCAAGTGATGCTCTGTATTCTTGGTGCATGGGGGGAGCAACAATGGAAGGGCTTCTTGTGTCCTGGCTCCACTGGTGGACCTCCTGATGGCACCTGGTATTTTTGGCCACTGTGTGACAGAGTGTTGGACTGGATGGGCCATTGGCCTGATCCAACATTGCCTTCTCTTATGTTCTTACGTTCTTGGCTGTTCTCCCAGACTTTCTCAACTCTGAATGAATGTACAGGGTGAGTTCATACTGAGTGCAGGATTTAACTTTTCCCATCATAATATGGTTCTTTTAAATCAATACATGTATATACATATAAAAAAGCACTTTAATAACATTTCTGTGGGCTATTCCCATTATAACACGTGTATAAAATATGAACACTAAAATATCATAATGATATTCCAAAAGATTAAACTCTTTACACGCATTTTGTAATGTTCCAAAGTAGCCTATGACATAAAGCTTCTATAGTTATCTTGAATTCATCTGTTATTTATTTTAATCCATCAGAAGATTTTCTGTCTTTCTGTCAGCCAAAGGGAACTACTCCCCCCCATTCTCCCCTTTCTCTAAGCCTCCATGGTTCAAAGCCTTATTTAATAGAGAAGGCTTCTTCCTCGCCATTTTAGCACTGCACACACACCTCACTTGCAAACAAGCTGCCAGTTAAGTCTTGCAAAGTACCTCACTTGACCCTCAACGGTTAGATTAGGGGAACGACTGACTTTGCTCTCCTTACTGCTGCAGAACTGCTGCTCCAACTGAATCTCTTCCCATAGTCTGATCATTCAAAAGGTTTCTACCCTCGGACTTTCAGTCTATGTTCTGCCATCGTCGGAGGGCTCCTGGGAACTGCTCCCAAGGAACCCCTGAGTCTCCCAGACCTAGTGGGAGAACTGGTTTTAAGACCAACAATGTTTTATCCTGAGTAGAAGTGTGCACATGAAAGCATATGACCAGAATAAAACTTTGGTGGTCTAAAGGTGCCACTGGACTCAAATTTCGTTCTGCAGCTTCAGACCAACATGGAAAGGAGAGGAAGAAGCATGAGAAGAGGCAGCGCTATGGGGTCTTTCAGAAATGGGAAATATGAAAGAGTGGGGAAGGGAGAAATGAGGTGTATCCCACATGTACTTTTGTGTCTCCCACAAGAAAATCAATACAGAAGTCCTGAGATTTCCGCACCTATCGAACACAACTCTTTGAAGGCCCCCTACCCCAAAGACTTAATCCTTCTAAGTATCTTGAATGTACTTCAGCTGACAGAGCCCATCTTTGCTTTCTTCCTTGTAGGATCTATCTGAGGGCTTCAAATACGGCTAAAGTTACTTCTAGTGTCTGAGAATTGATAATATTTTTTCCAAGTTAGGATAAGATTTCTGTGTAGATTAAAGTTTTTTACAACCGTCTATTGTTTCAATGCTTTATGTGGTCTGTGGTTGTCTTTTAGCAGTGAAATAAGAAGTGCTCATTTCACAGGCTGAGTGGTTGCCTGGTTTCTCCTTCTGTGGGCTCTTAGGTGTTTATGAAAAGTGCTACTCCAACTCACTCTCTTTCCACACCCTGAGCATTCAAAAGGTTTCTCCCGTGTGGGTTTCTTTGATGCCGCTGAAGACTGCCAATCTGACTGAATCTCTTTCCACACTCTGAGCATTCAAAAGGTTTCTCCCCTCTGTGGGTTCTTTGATGCAGATAAAGATGGCTACTCTGACTGAATCTCTTTCCACACTCTGAGCATTCAAAAGGTTTCTCCCCAGTGTGGGTTCTTTGATGATATTGAAGACCGGCACTCTGACTGAATCTCTTTCCACACTCTGAGCACTCAAAAGGTTTCTCCCCAGTGTGGGTTCTTTGATGACACTGAAGACTGCCACTCCGAGTGAATCTCTTTCCACACTCTGAGCATTCAAAAGGTTTCTCCCCTCTGTGGGTACTAAGATGGTTTTGAAGAATGCTGCTCATACTGAATCTCTTTCCGCACTCTGAGCATTCAAAAGGTTTCTCCCCTGTGTGGGTTCTTTGATGACGCTGAAGACTACCATTATGACTGAATCTCTTTCTGCACTTCGAGCATTCAAAAGGTTTCTCCCCTGTGTGGGTTCTCTGATGATATTGGAGACTAGCACTCTGATTGAATCTCTTTCCACACTCTGAGCATTCAAAAGGTTTCTCCCCTGCATGGGTTCTTTGATGCTTTTGAAGATTTCCATTCAAACTGAATCTCTTTCCACACACTGAGCATTCAAATGGTTTCTCCCCCGTGTGGGTTCTTTGATGCAGTTGAAGATTGTCACTCTGACTGAATCTCTTTCCGCACTCTGAGCATTCAAAAGGTTTCTCCCCTGTATGGGTTCTTTGATGACACTGAAGATTGCCACTCTGAGTGAATCTCTTTCCACACTCTGAGCATTCAAAAGGTTTCTCCCCTGTGTGCGTTCTTTGATGCAGTTGAAGAGTGCAACTGTGAGTGAATCTCTTTCCACACTCTGAGCATTCAAAAGGTTTCTCCCCTGTGTGGGTTCTCTGATGCTCTTGAAGATAGGTACTCCGACTGAATCTCTTTCCACACTCTGAGCATTCAAAAGGTTTCTCCCCCGTGTGGGTTCTTTGATGCAACTGAAAAGTGCTATTGTGAGTGAATCTCTTTCCACACTCTGAGCATTCAAAAGGTTTCTCCCTTCTGTGGGTTCTCTGATGCTCTTGAAGATAGGTACTCCTACTGAATCTCTTTCCACACTCTGAGCATTCAAAAGGTTTCTCTCCCGTGTGGGTTCTCTGATGCTGCTGAAGATTGCCACTGGTACTGAAACTCTTTCCACACTCTGAGCATTCAAAAGGTTTCTCCCCTGTGTGGGTTCTCTGATGCTGTTGAAGACAGGCACCCCGATGGAACCGCTTTCCGCACTCTGAACATTCAAAAGGTTTCTCCCTAGTATGGGTTCTCTGATGCTGTGTAAGATTGCCACTGGTACTGAATCTCTTCCCACACTCTGAGCAGTCAAAAGTTTCCCCCCCTTTTTGGGTTCCTTGATGCCCCTGAAGATTGTCACTCAGACTGAATTTCTTCCCACACTCTGAGTTTTCAAAAGGTCTCTCTCCTCTTTGTATTCTCAGGTTCCCCAAAAGCTGTGACTTATATTTGATGTATTTTCCACACTGAACAGATTTACTTGTCTTCATTATATTGTGATTTGGAAACTGTACATTATTCTGACTTCCGTCTCTCCTCTCAACCAAACAGACGCCTTTCTTTCCCATAGGTCTGCCTTGATTCCTGACCTTTCTTCTTAAATCTTCATTATTAACTTTATCTGGCAATTGTGGATGAAGTTCCTCACTCTTTTCATTCTGCTGATCGTTCTCTGCTGGAATAAAGAGAGAGCATTTATTTCTTTATTTGGTTTATTTACTGCCCTTCTGGTGAGCGAGCTCAGAGTGGTTCACATCAAAGTAATATAAAACACATAAGATCTATTAAATGGTTTAAGATACAATCCTAAAGCCGAAAGGTGAGCAAGACAGAGTTACAAGTCAGCTTGACGTGCAACACCATCATGCCCCCCGAAAGGATGTTAAAGCAGGTTATTTATCGCTGGAACCCTCAGTGGTTGCTAGGCCAGGGCACCAATCAGGGTTCAAGCAATGTCTTCCAGGTACAAGAAGGCCAATCAAGGGAAGGACGTTTTCATTGGTTTCTGATTGGTCTCTGGTCATGTCAGAAGAGCAGGTGATGTGATCTGCAATTTCACAGCACCAGTCCCTTCCCAGAGGACTTAACTGCTCCGGAATGTTCACAAGGGACGCCAAGGCCAGAGAGGGAACGTGTTACCTTGCAGGCGCAAGGATGTTCGATCTCCCCAGCACGGCTGTGTGAAACTAAGGAGACTTAAAGACAACATTCTTAAACAAGAGGAGGCCGCAGCCAGACTGAACCAAACCGCATTCCGAGTGAACCAAAGTTTTTGGTAGGATTTCAATAGTCAACATAGAATAATTCAACACAACCTCAATACATAAATAGTTCACATGAGTTTATAAAGAATATCCTTGGTTGTTCTGCCAAGACCCATCACGGTAGGGTGGTTGATCAGAACAGCCTCAAACAAAACTAATTAAGACATTAAAGACAGTACTCTTTTTCACCCACTGAAACAAATCTTTCAGTCAAGTCTGTGATGAGCATTAGACGCGCACAACAAAGTCAGCCCCTTTCATTCTATCTGTGGAGTCAGGAAAGTCAAGGAAAGCCGTGTTAAGCCAGGGAGACTCATGAGTCGAGGAAGCTGGTTTCTGATACTCTTATCTATTTAGAATACGATAGTGACTTCTGACTGCAGCAAAGTATAAACATCCCCAGAAGGCAAAAGTGAGTCAAAGTGGTGTACAGTGAAGGCCACAGACCTCAGCAGAGCCCTGAAGCTTCCTGGGAACAGGACCAAAGTTTCAGCTAGGGGTGTGCATCCAGCTATAGCCGAACTGAAAAAAACACCCGAAAAATACCTTGTTGGTATTTTTTCGGTATCTTATAACCAGAGATCTTTATTCGGCTACTGGTATAGCTGAATCCAAAAAAGCTGTAATTGTCTGGACTTTTCGGGTTTATGTCAGGGAGGGAAAGAGCAGCGTTTTGAACATGCCTGCCCTCCATCTCCCCAAAATGGTATATTGCTGTTCCATATTTTAATACGTGCCTCCTCACAATGGCAGCAATTTGCACCTTTGGCACCAAGGAAAGACCCTTACCCAGAAAGGCCATATTCTCGTAGTTCTCCAGCATGACTTCCTGGTAGAGGGCTCTTTGGTCCAGATCCAGCAGGGCCCACTCTGCATCGGTGAAATACACGGTCACCTCCTCAAAGGAAAACGGACCCTGAAAGAAAAGGCAGAAAATCCCTCCTCAGAGATCACGCTGGGCACAGATTGCACCCTGGAAGGGAGTAGTCTGGGAGGGTACAGGATGAATGGCTTAGCATGGGGTAAAGGGAGTGGCGTTCAGAGCCTCTCTCGCCCAGACACTTTGTAGAGACTGCAGGAGCAAAAGCCCTTCTGAGAACGGAGGGGGAACCCAGACCATCCCCTGCTCAAATCCCCTACCTGGACGAGAGGGGCAGCAGTCGTTTCCACACCTCTGAAAAGATGACGGCTCAGCAGCATCTCTCCCTTGCCTGTTATTGAGACAAAGAAGTAAGGAAGGGTTTTTCCCCATGACTTTCTATTCAATTTGCTTGTTTGTTCCCCGGTCATTCGCCACATTGCCAGGGGTGTAAAGCCTTGCCCTGTGTACACTCAACAAATTTTAACACTTTTTACCCGCAAACTTCGAACAAATGTTGGAAGTGTAAGTCAAGTGTGGGGATCTTTTATCACATGTGGTGGAAATGTAGTAAAGTACAATCATATTGGAAAATGATACATAAAGTCATTTATGAAATTTTAGACGTAGATGTGGTGTTAGCGCCTGAAACATATTTATTGAATATAATTCCAAAAGGATATAATAAGCAAGATACATATTTATTAGTGTATATTTTAACTGCTGCAAGAATATTAGTGGCCAAAAATTGGAAAATGGACATGTTACCCTCAAAAGATGATTTAATTGAAAAGCTGTTAGACCTAGCGCAGATGGATAATTTGAGTATAATAATACAGGCTAAAGAAGAAAAAATACAAGAGAAAAGATGGTTAAGGGTTTACAATTGGATAAAACATGCAAAAAATATAAAGTAAAGCGGAATATTTAACTTATGGTAAAAGACATGTAAATGTACTTAATGACTAAAAAAATGTATGTAATCGTATGTAGGGATGTGTGTGTATATAGGTGGAAAATCTTGAAATAAATATAATTAAAAAACCCCAAATTTTAACACTTTTTACAAAATTCTGGGCGAGTTAGAAGAGAAGGACCAGGTACCAGGAGCCTCAGGGATTCTAAACGCTGCCGACGTATTTCAGACTTCTGTCAGGCCTGTGTCAAGGATTGAGGGAGGGTGAAGAGGGAGACGGAAATGACGTGGCATGACACGTCACCGTCCCATTCGGCCCAGACGTGGCTTGAGCACAGCTGAAGACGTGTGGGTCATATGAGTGAGTTTCCAGAGTGCCTCTTGGCATGCTCGCTTCCCAAACAGGTTTTCAGCCAGACGCAACACTAATATGACATAACATCTGTGCCATGCCCCACCCCAAAGCTCCCGGGGCAACAGCCCACCATCCCTCTTCCAGCATCCCGTTTCCCTAAGCGGCCCGCCAGATGCCCCGAGAAGCACGGGCACAGAAGCCAAATCTTTCCATCCTCATTGGCCCCCAGAAAGTGTTTTTCAGAGCTCTGCTGCCCAGAAGGTGGAGGCTCCCTTTATTCACCAAGTTGAATAGCTCTGCCGAGATCTGTCCACCTTATGGAAGGTGGGAGAGAGAGGACTCTTTTAACTAATGTTAGGATTTGCCCACCAGGAATTTGTCCAATCCCCTTTGAGAGGCATCAGAATTAGCGGACACTGAGTTCCACAAATCAACTCTTTGTTGTGTGAAGAAGTGTTTAATTTTTCCCACACTGACCTGAACCCTCTACCCATCAAATTCACTGGGTGCTCCAATTGTACCCAGGCACAAAGAGTACTTACCACAGCACAGGACATCTTGGACACGCTCCATGGCCTGAGCCCTCTGTTCTCGCTCCAAGGAAGTTTCTTCTGCTTCAGGGAATGCTGCTTCTGTCTTCAGGGACGGGGCCCACATCTGAAACAGCAACGAGGGAGAGGGGTAAGAGATGGAATGAAAGAGACCAAGGAACGGATCCTGCCCCACTCCTAGAATCTGCACCCTTCCATCAGCAGACCTGGTGAGTTATCTGGAGGGATCTGAAATTCTCCAGTAGAAGAGGCTGCTGAAGGAGGCTGTAAAATCTCTCTTTTGGGTGATTAACACTTGGAGAAATATCTCTCATAGACACTTAGGTTAGGATAAGGCCAGATATCATTGCTTCATTTGGACATGGGAATCCCCTCACCTGCCTCTTCTCCTCTGCCTGACTCAGGAGGAAACCTTCAGCCAGGGACACCGCCTGGGAACTGGTCTCCGGCCCGCATCCTCTGACCCAGCCCTGCATTTCCTGGGGCAGGAGAGTCAGGAACTGCTCCAGGATCACCAGGTCCAGGATCTGCTTCTTGGAGTGCCTCTCCGGCTCCAGCCAGTGGCTGCAAAGTCCATGGAGCTGGCTGCAAACCTCTCGGGGCCCATCGGCCTCATGGTAGCGGAACTGCCGGAAGCGTTGGCAATGTACATCCGAGGTCACGGTGTCCTTAGGCAGGACCTCTGGCGCAGCTCTTTCCCAGAATTCAACAGCACTTCCAGGTTGGATGGGGTGGGGGCCTCTCCTTGCTCTCTTGCCAGTTCCAGGTCCTTCTGGGTCCTGCGCTTCCATCTCGTTCCCCTTCTCTTGGGTCGCCTCTGTCTGTGAAAACATGCCTTTA